>JASDQU010099041.1:0-21357 GCA_032191745.1 Picea mariana
TATTAAGTTTGTGAGGCATTGAGCATATGGATTTATACTTTTTATGACTTGCCTAATCATTGATTCTATGATTTGCATAGGGGTTATGATTTATTTTTGTTTATATATATATGATCTAATCCTTATGATAATATTTTCCTAACTTATTGGCTTGTCAACCATATGAATTCGTTTTGGCACTTTGATTAAACTTTTGATTATATACATTGGCGCATATTGATTTTGGTATGATCTATACGTCGAATGTTTTGAACACTATGGCATAGTGTTGGCGCGTATTGATATGCACATTACATTTGATTGGTTGTATGCATAACTCAATGGTTGAACTATTATGATTGTTTGAACAGCTATGAAATTTGGTGGTTGTACTTGGATAATGAATGTTATGCATGGCAGTGAATAACTCCACCACCTTCGCATGCTTGCGTTAATGCTTACCCCTTTTGCTCGTTCATTGCTCTTGGTTCGAGTAGCTCTGTTACTGTGTGTGTTGGTGAATTCAAACCCTTTCCTTACCATGTGATCGATTCATGGCACCAGTCATATGAATTGAACCCAATGGGAGCCAAGCTCTGTTAATGTTTGATAATGCCCATCAAGATTTGGCAGACAATGGGTGGCTTACCTTTGTGGAACATTTCGAGGGTTTTAACCTTTGCGTGGCTCGACAGTTTTCCATGACCTTCGATGGTTCTCAAGCCAAGGTCGGCGATATACAATTGGAAATTGATGAACAATTTATCAATCTTGCTACGGGTTTGCCCGCCACTGGACAACGATGGTCCAAGAATTGCAAAGTTGAGGAAGTCCCATGGACACTTCTCTTCCAGTCACGCAAAATCACCTCCTGTGATAGAGGTATGCTCGTAACTATGCTCAAACAACGTTGGCATGATTTATTGATGATAATCAAGCAGTTCGTGACCTGCAAAGGTCGCTACGGGCTGGTGTTCTTCCACCACCTGCATTTGCTTATGGTTTTTATGGGATACTCTTTCAATTTGCCCTATTATTTGCATCGAAGCTTGTTTAAAATGTCAAAGAAGTACAAAAGAAACTAGCCTGATAGTATCCTTTTTCATTATGGGCTTATCAAGCTCATCGTGGTCTGTCATTTGAGTTTGCACGAGGATAGTTGGAGCAATTTCATTGCTCATAATGGTTTTGAGGACCTGAACCCTACACAGGTTGACAAAACTGTGGGGAGCGAGGTCAAAGCTGTACCCCCGGTGCCCTACCATGTCCTTCTTCCTAAACCCTCGGTCGACCCTCGTATCGACTTACCCCACACTGTGTCTAAGAGTGTTGAGACTATTAAGCCTATGGGTAAAAAGCCCAAGGCAAACCTCATTGCAAACACCAAAGGGAAAAAGAATGCACGTTTGATTTCACGGATGGCAAGGAACAAGCCAAAACCCCCTGTCGAGCTTAACCCTACCATGTTGAGTGAGGATTCTGATTCGAAAGTAGAGCGTTTCTTGGCTAGCGAATACCCCTATTCGCAAGGTTTGTGTGCCGAACCCTCGTATGACTTTGTGTCAAACCTACCCCCTTTCCTAAAGGATGACCCTAACTACCCAGGCATTAAGTTGCCTTGTGAAACCCTCAGTCATTTTCCCAAACCCTCTCCTACTCTGTCTAAACCTACAGTTTCACCCTGTGATCAATGCCATTCGTGGTTGGAGCGATATTATAATGATGTCACAATACTCCAGTCAAAGATTCAGTCACTAGAGGACCAGATTGCAGCCCTGACCAGTCAAAAGGCCAAGCTACAAGCAATAGATAAGAAACAAAAGATGACCGGCTCCATCTTGTTTAAAAATGTGGAATTATCCATGGCTATTGTAAACTCCAAGCTGGCATGATTGAGAAGCCTCGTCGCTACACAGGTATGTTATGATATCATTTGTTTTTGTAAATAATCTAGGTTTATATAACGATTTGATTTTAGTTTCAAACAACTCTGTTCACATCATTGAATGGCTCTGTTACATTGCATGCATTCTATATATGGACTGGCTTTGAATAAAAAAAAATTTGATTCAATATATGATATGGTTATTCCCAGTTTAGCAATCAATAGATTTTGATTGGATTTGAGTGATCTTTGCTTGAATTTGATTGATTGGATTACCTTGTTAAGGTGACAAAATTAATAGTTTGCCTTCGAATGATTTGGTTTGTATCATGCTCAGATTGGATTTGGTTATGATCTGTGTGCTATAGTTGATAAACGGTTTGATTGAGTTTGATTGTTGCGATTTTGTTTGGATTCGATTTCATTATCATTGGTATACTATAACTGGTAAATGTTTCGGAAGGATACCTGTTACGATGTTGTTCTATATTTGATTGATTCCAAGTTAATTGATCCTATTTCTTTGACGAAAACAATACGCTCAAATGACATCCACGCTCGAATTGGAAATGAATCCAAATCATAACAATTGAGTGAAAATCCTTAGCTAAACCGATTCGTTTTTGTTCTAAGTTGGCAAATTCATTTTATGAATCGATTTCAGATTATAATTGATGCTCTCTATTTTAAATTTGTGAAATGAATCGGTAAAACTTTGTTACAATTCGTTTGATTAAAACGATTGTGATCAAAATTAATCGATCCTGTCTGTTGACTATGCAAGAATCAATAATCAAAATCTATGACAAATCCTGTTTGATTGATCCTGTCACGTTTTTGGTTATGTGTCGGTTATGGTTTGAATTCGTTCACAGTTATCGTGATCATCTTGTTCGATGCAAGTATAACGAAGCATTTTCTATTTGTTATGTTTTCGATTGAATATCAAAACGATCTCATTCGATTTGTTGAGACACGATTATGATGTTGTTACATAAGATTTCATTTACCCGACTTGTAACAATAATCGAAACAAAGTAGTTCTTTCTTTGCATTCGATTAAATGATTTGAATCTTGTTGCTATATCGTTACAGCTATAATAAGTGGAAAATGGTTGTGTTGGATTAGATCGTATCACATACGATATGTTTCATTATCGGTTTCAATTGGATGTGAAACAGTTTTGTTACGGTTTGATTATGAAAGACTCGATTTTATGGTAATAGAAGAACAGAGTATTCCTATCTCTGTGTTCGGTTGAATCAATTTTGATCCTGTTTAATGTTAAATAATAAAATCATTTTGATTCATTCTCAAGTAATTATTGGATGTAAATTGAATTAAACCTCATTCAAAGATTCGATTCGATTTTAATTCCGATTATGTATACTATTTTAGACTAGCTACAGAATCAGATGATTCTGTAGCTAAGTCTGTAGAATTAGATTTTTATTGTTTTGTTAATAAAATATCTCTCTAACTCGTTATTTTTGGTCTTTTTCAGGTGAACTCGAAATTTCATTTGATTTGATGAGCAGTTAGAGGATATTTGAAATATTTTACTTGCATTTTTAATTTCCTAGTTTAGTTGAACATTGGGAGATCTTCCCAGATTTTTGTAAAACAATTTTAACTTCCACAGGGAGGTTTTACCCTGTGGAGAAACTTATAAATACCTATTATTTTTGTAATAAGATCATCCTCATTCATGGGAGAACAAGGATATGGAATTTTAATACAGACTGAGACAGAATTTGATATTCTGCTACAACTTTAGCTTTTCACAATATCAATATTTTGTTTTAAGTTTATGTGTATCTATTTGCATTTAGTTAATGACTACTTTAGCTATCTTAGTATTTTGCAAATGATATAATTTAATCAATATAACCCATATCTGATTTCTTCCAGCGTATAAAAAACATAGTAATTAATTGATTCAGCTTGTGAATGACATATTTCTCTTCTTCCTGAGTTGAATTATTAAGTATAAGTTTTTGCATAATAGGTTTCCCTTATTGCAGAGATTTATAAATCTTATAATTGTTATGATTTTTTTATGTCTTGTTTTTTCTGTAAATAACTCAAAGAGTAGTGCAGCCTATCATTTACGAGAAGCTTCTGGATCATCCGGTGCGAGTTTCCTTCCTCCGACCAGCTTCGAAGTCATCATACACAGGACAAATTTGGAGCGTTTCCAGGTCAGTTTGTCATTTGTTTATTAGTATATTTGTTAGTATTTTAGTTAGTTAGTATATTAGATTGTTTAATTTCAGTAAGTTTTATGTCTTATTTATAAAATTATAAAACCAAAAAAGAAATACCTTTCTCTGTCTTAGGGCAGATTGCAAATGAGTTTTCCAGGTTTTATTTAAATCTGTATTTTGTAGATATTGTATATTTGTGAATAAGTTATATTTTCAATAGTAGTTAGTATAATATTAGTTAGTAGTTTGTATAGATAGTAGATTAGTTAGTTTGTTTAGTAGTTAGTTTTAATTAGATTAGTGTATTAGTTAGTTAGTTAGTTTAGTTTGTTTTATTTAGTTTTATGTTAGTTTAGTTAGTTTTATTTGTTTTAGTTAGATTAGTTAGTTTAGATTTGTTTTCTCTTTGGTTTTATTAGGACCTTAGGATGGCTAACAGAGCCGTTAAACCCGTCAGGGTGGTTCATTCCAAACGGCTTGGGTTATTAGACAACCCCGAACCGGTTCTACTCTCCCAGCTGACGGACGGTCAATTTCGCCCGTCAACACCTTCGAATAATTTATCTTTCTTCTTCTTGAACCAGTGTTTTCCAAGACATTTCTAATTACTCTATGATTTCAGTTGTTCTTATTGCAAGATTATATAGCTGATGCAGAACACTTCGTTGATTATTTAATCTAATTTCTAGCTCGGGCTGGTTAGCCTAAGGAAACGTCATGTAATTTAAGGATGCTAAACCAAATTCAAATATTTCATTTTCTCCCTAGTATGGACGCCAAAATTTTTGACACTTGAATCCATCAGGACCGAAACGGAAACCTCACAAGTATATGAATCCTCTTGCATTTTTATAGAGGTGGTACTCCTCTTTGGCTTATGATATTCTTTAATAAACTTTATATTTAGAAATAATATAGAACCTTAATATGATCTAATCTTTATGCTCAAAGAAAGATAAAAAAAAAAATATTGAAAGATAAAATATTTATTTCAAGAAAATTTCTAAGAAAGGACCAGGAACCTGCTATAGTGGGAAAACCCCCCTACGGACTACACTAGGGTTCTAAAGCGTAGGCAAAGCTAACCGTCTAAAGTCTCCTACTCTTAACCACTATCCTGAAAACACCCCACATTCATATATAAAGTACAAAGTATACGGATCCGGTAGTCTTACCTTGAACTCCGCATCTGGTGTCGATCCCAATGCATTCGGTTGTTTCTCGACTACAAATATCCTCCCAAGGCTGACCCGCATTCACCAAAATACAAACAAGAAACTGTGAACAAGAATTTTATATATGGATTAATGGGTTATATGTCATGACAAAATGTAAATCAATCATATAGATTAAACACATCATATGGTGGGATGACAAAAGTACTTCTTTATATTAATCTCATAATGTCACTTACAAAACAAGATTGACGAATGCTCCTCGAACCTGGTCCTGGGATGCTCTTCACCAGTCTCCAACTTCTTCCACATATCCTTCTTCTCTCACACTTCTCTTTATAGAATAGGCATAGTTTTATGGATGAGGAAAAAGGGGCAAGAATGGGAAATTTTGGCTCAAAATCGCAATGTGGCTACAAATTCTTGGGGAAAGGGGGGATTAGGAAATGGGTAGAGTTTCACTAATTTCATGCTTCTCCTTGGAATGGGACCCCAAAACCTTCTTTTATATGACAAAAAAATAGTTATTTGGTTGGGTGACGGGCTATGGGAGGTCAATTGGTTAGGAAACTACGCAAAAGCCTGTATTCCCTTGCAACTTTTTATTTTTTGAAAATTTTGTGGGTATATGCGGGTTGTAATGGTGTAGATAGCATACATACATAGGAAGTCATGGTGTATCTAGTGTACATATGCTGGCAGTAGTGGTGCAGGGCATGTACATCTTCAAAATTTTGGTTTTTAAGAAGAGTTATTCAGTATTGGCTTGGAAAAAATAGTAAGTAAGATGGCCTGCTGCTAGGTATGCATGTTTGGTGAAAATTAGGGTTATAACAGATGCCCCCTAATGTGTGAGGTCAGAAGAGAATATGATGGCCGAAATACATTAAAAATATTTAACAACGTACGAAGCGAGTGAGCCCGAGACCAGAGTTCGGGCGGTGCCATCTGCAAAATAAAATTGTCTCAACGAGGCGGGCATACCCATGGTCGGGATGAAATAAATCATCGTTGCCAATCAAATACACTACAGATCCATGTCATATAACTATACAAAGTGTAGCCGCAAACAATACACAACGGATCTACATCTCAAAATCAAAAGATATACATGAATAATATTCATCTTCAAGAAGCAAACAACGCTTGATGGTTGTAGATGATGTCTTTAGAGCTCGAGAAACAACTTCAATATATTCATAACTCAGGTAGGAGTGCAATGTGAGTGTGCATATTCACTACCCAGAGGTCTTCGACGGCTCGTCGTGGAATAGACAAGATGATCTCGGTTATCAGGGAGATAACTTCATTGATTTTGAACAAAGACTTTGATTGAAATTTCAGGATGGCCAGGCATGAGGAAAAGAGACAAACTACAGAAGGGCCGACTCAAGTTGGGTAAAAATTCCCTTGGAAAATAGCATGATGAAATATGAGACTCAGGAAGCATGACATTGACATAATTTCACGATGCAGGAGGCAACGCAAACTCTCCATAGGTTTGGAAGGATAACCAAATGAAGGAGGACACAACTCTATGTTACGATAATAGCTCCCTGAGGTAATATTAAATCACAAAGCTTGATGAACAAACAGAACAATGTGATTTGTCCAAGGGAGACTCATTGTGCTACCATACAAAGAAAATAGTTTTCTCATCCTCTTTTTGGGGTATATTTGATTTTTTTGTCTTTTTCAATATTTTGAAAGCTTTAAAAAGAATAAAATAATGCTACGTTACAAAGGAGGAACGAGTGTCGCAAACATACTAGTTGCAAGCGCAAGGAACACACTCATGCTCAGAGCAAGGAAACATTTGCAGGAAAAGGACACTCAGGAAAATTCCTCCATGGGTCAAGGTGTCAAGATGCAGAGGAAAAGTGCTACAAGGCTTGCGTATAAGGCATGCTTCAAAGGTTCATTTGAGAGCCACATGGAGTTGGCATTAAGCCAAAGATGCACGAATGAAAATGCGATTAACAGGACACAATGATAACATCCTTCAATGTAATTTTGAACAAGCCCAGAGAAGGTAAGCTTGTTGGTTTTTCATTTTTAGAGAGTCTGAAAAAACATAGAAGAAGACTCCAATGGGATACCTTTTTCGAAGATAGTCTAGTCAGTTCGAAAAAGGGATAAATTATCACCAAAAAGACATCTATTCAAAACCATTTTAACGAGTGTGATAAAGACAACATCACTTGGTAATATTTTCAATTTTAAGGAGTCTGAAAAGAGCTTAACTATGGACTCATTGCCTTTTTCTAGATTTAGTCTCCTTAGCCCAAAAATGGTGAAATTCACTGAGGATAACTCTCCCAGCGAGACAAATCTCCTGAGGTGTACCTTTTTCCTCCTTAATCTACAGGCCGAAAAAGGGGTAAACTCATGTCAGTAGATGTTTATCTAAACCAATTAACGAGTTTGAAAGAACAAGGTCACTCGATGATCTTTTCAATTTTAAGGAGTCTAAAAAGAGCTTAACTATGGACTCCGTAATGGATGTTCTTCTGGACCGTTTTAACGAGTGTGAAGAAACAAGCTCACTCGACGATCTTTTCACTTTTAGGGAGTCTGAAAAGAGCTTAACTATGGACTCCATGGGGGTTCCGTTTTCGTAAATTTAGTCCCTCGGGCCCGAAAAAGGGTTAAAATTTTACCTGAGAATACTCTTCCAGCGAACCAAATTTCCTAGCGTATACCTTTTTTCGTACAATTGACCGTCCAGACCAAAAAAGGGGTAAACTACCACCAGACATACGTGCCTTCAAATTTGAGTTTGGCGAGTGTGAAAGACAACAAGATCGCTCGGCAATATTTTCATGTTTAGAGAGTCTGAAAAGGGATTAAAGAAGACTCCAACGGGTTATGACTCATGTATGAAACTAGTTCAGGTAGATCCCACTGCTAGGCTCAGACCAAGAGTCTCTTCGACAATCAACTTGAAAAGTCTCCCAAAAAGGGAAGAAAATACAAACCACAGTGTAAGTCCTCCCATGGTATAGAAACCCTAGTCATGGCTTCAAGGATAGCCTCATCAAAAGGAAAATGAATATCCGAGAAATCACACAAACAAGGGTCGACAATCCCAAAGGGTGAAATAAACTGATCATATTCCATATGATGATGGAGGATATGGCCAGGACTGGCAGAGTATTTCAATGAAGAATCACAAGCATGAGGGCTTGAGGATCTACAAATAATGAGATCAGGCTCAGGAGGAGACTCAAGATCACTTGGACCAAGAGGGAGAAGTAAGGGCTCCCATGCCCCCATTGGATAAACCAAAGGATCAATTGTTGATACCAAGTGTCGAGAAGGTAAACATGATTGCACATGTTCCTACTCAGAAGAAATTGAACACCAAGGATAAGACGCCACATAATTAACCCATGGCGGGGTAGAGTCTACACAAACACTAGGAACATATAAAGGGGCAGCCTGAACTAATGCTGAATTAGGATGGTGATTATCAGATGCCAGTTGGTCGATAGTGACAATGCTTCCATTATGAGGGAAATGCATTGCTCAAAAGAACGTAGACACCACAATGTTCATAGAATAAACATAATCACACCTGAGAAGCATATTAAAATATAATGGGCCTTGCACTACTATAACATCGACAAGGACAATCTTCCTACCTAATGAGATAGAAAATTGAGGAAGAATCCCCAAATATTCTCTAGGACGTCTGTCAAAAGCCAACAGCTCATGCAAAGCAGACACGATCTCGTAAGATCCCAAGACTTTCCAAACCAAGGAGGATAAAATACTTGCAGAGGCTCCTTCATCCACGATAAATCAATAAATGTTTGTTGAATTAACTTCAACCCTTATTTGAAAATGTGCAGAAGAAGGAAGAAGAGGCTCAATAAGGTCAATCCAATCAAAGGAAACCATCCTAGGGCTTGGAGGGGGTGTGCTTGGAGTGAGCGGAATGCCCCCTTGTTATGAAAGTACTGAACTGAAAAAGGCTAAAAACATAGTCGGTAGACACATCACTCCCCAAGAGAAGAGTGGTATCAACTGAAGACTGCATCGGCATGACCACTTCAACACTCTCCAAGAGAAGAGTGGGATCAGCCAAAGACTGCATCAGCATGACCACTTTCTCAACCAATGGATGAATAGGCTGCGAGACTACATGGTTGAAAGAAACCTCACCCCCTAAAAGAGGAGTGGGATCAGCTGATGACTACATCGACGTGACCACTTTCTCAACCAATTGTTGAATAGGCTGCGAGACTACATGGTCTAAAGGCACCTCACTCCCCCAAAGAGGAGTGGGATCAACCGATGACTGCATTGGCATGACCACTTTCTCAACCAATGGTTGAATAGGCTGTGAGACTACATGGTCTAAAGGCACCTCACCCCCTAAAAGAGGAGTGGGATTAGCCGATGACTGCATTGACATGAACACTTTCTCAACCAATGGATGAATATATAGTGAGGAAACCTTAGAAGACTCAGAATCACAAGAGCTTGCAGACAGGGACCACAATCTTTGTACCTATGGAATTCCAGGGCACAAATGAGTAAGGTGATCTCCCTTGCAAAGATTACAAGGGAACTTAGGATTACATCCTATCCATCTAGGTTTCTCAACAGAATCAATGTCCCTAGAATGACTGGCAGTGGCTGGTTGCACATCTCCAACATGAATTGCAGAGGTTGGTGATGGGTAGATAACATGACTCCTAGAGGCTACAAACCTATTACCAGTATGACTAGCAGTGACTGGAATTTTTCCCCAACATGACTTGCAGAGGATGGGTGCTTTCCCCTAGCATGACTTGCAGAGGCTGGGTGTTGGTCTTCAACATGACTAGCAGAGGTCGATGACCTATCTCCAACATGACTCATAAAGGTTGGTGATATATCACACATATGACTTGCATTGAAGAGTCTCGTGCCCCCAACATGACTTGCAGAGGCTGGGTGTTGGTCTTCAATGTGACATGGAGGGTTTTTCGACTTATCTCCAACATGACTCACAGAGGTTGGTGACTTCTTCTTCCTATTCTTCCTCTTTCTATTTCGTTTAGACTTCCAGTTACTAGTAACTGTACTTTCACTAGAAGTGGGAGAAGGAGGAGGAGAAAACTTTTTTGATAAAGAAACATCAACATTATGCCCATGACATAAGGTTCTTAACTAAGAAGCGTCAAGAGCATTTGAGAAAATTGGAATAGTACCCAACCAAACAGGTAGTCCCACATTCAACCCAGGAATGTACAAAGTGGTCATCAAAGGGACACCAATGTTTCCAAAAAAGGGAAAGGCACAAGAATCCCCTTGCAAAGGGGTTCCTTGGTTGGTATCATCCGAAAATTTAGCCATGAATATATTATTCATAGGTTCTCCCCTTGTGGGATCATTCAAGTCTATAAAAGTCTCACACACTAACTCTGGAAAATCATTGTTTATCAAAACAACGCCTATAAAGAGGCAGCACCATGTTTCTACGCTGAAGACCAAAAAGTCCTCATGACTGGCAGAGTGGGCAGTCTACCACCCTAGTTCAAAGACCCAAAGCAATGACTGACTAACTCACTATGGAAAGCTAAGGAGCACAGACCACACACTAAAATTTCCTAAAGGAAAATCAAGCAAACGACTAACTAGTAGGAAGAACAGTTACGCCAGCCGACACTAGAGCAACTTACTGGTGCAAGTGTAACTCGAACATGGAAGCACCCTCTAGGTATAATTGGCAAAGCGTGGCCCGATGTCTACCCTAGGTACCGAAGTATACCCCCGTAGTCATTTGTGTAAGTCCCTAAAATTAAGGAAACTAAGTTGTCAGCTCGTGAACAATCACCAGGTGGGTAAAGTCGACAGTCAGGTGGACCGTAATGAGTAGGGTATCAAGCCTGAAACATATTGAGGGTATCGAAAGCAAGTGTTCCAGAAGATGACCGATGACCTCGAATGGATTTGAGACCCACGAAGCTCCATGGAAAATGTGATCAATGTAATCCCAATATAAGTCATCTATATGCGTTCCTCTGCTACGATTGGTCTGGCTTTGGAGGGGTTATCTCTGCTACCTTTCTGCACATGACCTCATGTTTATCCCCTTTGTTAGAGGGGGGTCCCAAATAATTTCCACGTTACTGGACTTTTTCACTCCCTAACACAGACTCCTATGATTGTCTTATAGCCTTGAAGAGTTTCCTCTCCAACCTAAATCAAGGCTCTAGCTTAGTCTAGTTAATGGACCCTAGAAACATAAAGTTTGATAAATTTTAATTAGCTTTCTTTTTAAGGCTTGATTTACTCAAAAAGGGGGTGTGGTAGTGCAACTGATGTTGTTAAGAGTCTTGCAGAAAATTAAACTTATAAGAACACTAGAAAAGAAGGATTATCTTTCTTATTTTCTTTTGAAATGCTTTTAAGATGAGAAGAAAACACAACACTATGTTAATTTCTTTTTCTTTTTCAAATAACAATGTAAAGCAAATGCCAAGAAAGAAAGAGATCTAACAAACTAAGTTTTTTTTTTTATATTTTCTTCCAATCAAAGAAGAAGTAACAAAAGATTCTAAAAGAAACTGATGAATACACGATTCATCCCCCCCGGCCATGAGGGGGAATTTTTTTTTAAATGCAACTCATTTTTCTTAAAATTTCAAGATAAAAGTAAGTTTAAAAAGATAGGAAACACAAGAAATATATTTTTTTAAAAGATAAGCAAACTGACGTCAAACCTAGGCTGAAAGACTGTAACTACAGAGACCAGAACTAAATCTAGAAACCCCTGAGAAGTCAGACTTCAATCAGGGAAGAGGATGACTGCCTCTTCTTGAGAGAAAAAAAAAAAAGGTTTTCTGACACAGGCACGCAACTGACACTTAAGCAGCCTGTGTATGTATGCGAGCTGTCCAAAGGTAGGGTGCGTATGTATGCGGGAAGACCCACTGCAAGCCGCAAACACCTCTGTAACTTCTCAAAAAACGAAAAGCAACAGTCAAAGCTGACAAGGCAGGGAGTACTGGTATGGCAGACCAAAATCCCTTAAAGACTCGATAACTTACAGATAACTCAAAGAAGTAATTAAACCAATTAAAACACCCAAAACGATCCCCCAAAAAACCTAGAGGCTCGCCAATACGGTCGCCAATTCTACTATAGTGGGAAAAACCCCCTATAGACTACACTAGGGTTCAAAAGTGCAGGCAGAGCTAACTGTCTAAATTCTGCTACTCTTAACCACTATCCCGACAACACCCCACATTCATATATAATGTAAAAAGTATAGGTTTTATGGTAGTCTTACCTTTAACTCCGCGTCCGGTGTCGATCCCAATACGTTCAGTCATTTCTTGACTGCAAATCTCCTCCCAAGGCTGACCTGCATTCACCAAAAGACAAACAAGAAACTACAAACAAGCATTCTATATATGGATTAATGGGTTAGATGTCATGACAAAATGTAAATCAATCATATAGATTAAACACATCATATGGCGGGACGAAAAAAGTACTTCTTTATATTAATCTCATAATGTCACTTAAAAAATGAGATTGGTGACTGCTCCTCGAACCCGGTCATGGGCTCCTCTTTATAAAGCTCCAACTGTTTCCACATATCCTTCTTCTCTCACACTTCTCTCTATAGAATAGGCATATGTTTATGGATGAGGAAAAAGGGGAAAGAATGGGAAATTCTAGCTTAAACTCACAATGTGGCTGCAAATTCTTGGGGCAAGGGGGGATTAGGAAATGGTAAGAGTTTCACTGCTTTCATGCCTCTCCTTGGAATGGGGACCTAACACCTTATTTTATATGCCAAAAAGATAGTTATTTGTTTGGGTGATGGTCTATGGGCGGCCAATTGGTTAGGGAACTACCCAAAAGCCCATATTCCCTTGAAACGTTTTATTTTTTGCAAATTTTGTTGGTATACACAAGATGTAATGGTGCATCTAGCGTACGTACATGGGCAATAATGGTGCAACTAGCATACATACATGGGTAGTAGTGGTGCAGGGCACGTACATCTTCAAAAATTGAAATTTTAAGAAGAGTTATTCAGTATTGGCTTGGCAAAAATAGTAAGTAAGATGGCATGTTGCTAGGTATGCATGTTTGGTGCAAATTAGGGTTATAAAAGAACCTCATACATCACATATTGCACACAATTTCCTCACATCCATCATAGTGAAAATAAATATTTCTGATCAAACATAAAAATAAAAGAAGATGGTCCAAACGCATAAGAGAACTTTCATAGAGTAAATACTTGCATATATCAAAAGAAGATTATGATGGATCAATTTAAAATACTTTATACTCATAGCTCAGAGTCATAAAATACAGTCAAAACTGATCCTGAATTAGTTCTCTTGCAATTTCTAAAAAATAATAGACTCTGTTACAATGCTTTGAAATTTAAAAGGCATTTGTCGATAGGACTGGGATTAGGGATGCTGCGGACCATAAAAGTAAACATGTACAAGGAAATAAATTGTAGAAAGAATAAAGTGGGTGGATGCAGAGAAACAAGATATGGAAAGAAGACAAATAGAAAGTTATCATATTTTGGTTATATCTTTCTATTCAAAGAAAAAGAATAACTGGATGAAAACTAATAAAGAAAGTAGAATGTAATCAACATGGACATACTATGATGGCATCTCCCTCTATTCATTTGCTTTTTTTTTTCTTTTATTCTCCTCGCTAATAGTTTCTGGAACTGTCTCAACACTTTTTTCTTGTCCTTCTTTAGCTTACTTATCAATTTCTCTTTTAAACCAATCTTCAATATATTTTTTCATGGGTGCAACATTTATCTCATGTCTAATTATGATATTAAATAATTATCCTTCTAAATTTATTGGATCATGAGAAATACCATGGATTGATTATTCAATGTATTTATTTTTTATAGAGTAATCGATAAACCAATTATCAATTCTTCTTCACCATACTCAATTACACTATTGAATTTTTCGACTGAGAATCCTTTCAATATTTCCACGTGTTCATCAAACTATTGCTTTTTCATAAACATTGAATTAAAGATTAATTTGGGATCTTGAAATTCGCCAATGCTACCTTCTAAGTCTATTTCTATAATCCTTTTGAATAATTCTTCTCTTTTTGTTATGACTTCATTACAAGTTTGAACAATATATTTTAGATTTTTAATCTTTTCTATCCAGCAGGCTTTTAACTGTTTAATTCGAGTGGTCGAAGGAAAATATTCTTATATCCTCTTTGCCTCTGTCATATTTGAAAATTTTATTCCAAATGGTATGACAACATCTGTATAAAACCGTTCTTCATTTTTAAAGTCATCTTCAATATATTCATGGAAGGCATGCGCTCTTGAACCAACAGAAACAATATTTTTAGAGACTTCCCAGGCCTCCATTATGAGTGACATTCTTTTTTTAATATTCCTCTCGACGTAATTTTGAATGGCCATAAGAAAAATTGATGATCCTTTGAATTTGGTACCTGATGTGGTTGGATATATCATTGTTAAAGGGCTAGCTAAAATAGGAAGAGGCATCAAGGAAGTTTCCAATTCTTTGATTCTTTCCTTTAGCCTATCATTCTCAGCTTCCAAACCATCAATAGAATCATCAAGCGCATCCCCAGTTGCCTTGTCAATTTTGGAATTTTGATATGGTTGCATATACTTAAGGTTAACCTCTGAGCAGGATTTTCCTTTCTTATTTCTTTGATAAGTTCTTTCCAATAATAACTTTTTAGAATATTTATAAAAAAAAACACTCTGAATAGTAAAAGATTCTTCTTCACTGAAAATTTCATTCCTGACAACATCCAATGTAGTATTTTGTTGAATAACATCCTCTTGTTTTTCTATTTCAAGAAATTGTATCTTTTCAATATCTGCTTCTAGTTCCATATCTTCCAAAGAGAAACTCTTAATATCATTTTCTAAGATATTATTCTCCTCCTCTTGCAATGGAGTTTTTCTTTCCTTTCTTACAGGAAGTTTGTGGGAACTTTCAATTTTTCTGGAGGGAGGCTTATCATCTCCTTCTCCATTAGAGATATTGTTGACATACTTTTTAACTAGGTATGTCAATGGAGCATTGATTCTGGATGTAGTATTTTTTGGAGTGACAACTATAGATTGAGAACTACTTTCACCAGAATGTTTTCCTTTTTTTTTATAATGATCGTTGTTGCTGAGTAAGGTTTCAAGATCAACAGTATCATGTGCAGGACTGTTATGGCTATTGATTTCTTCTTCTTCACTCAAAAAAATTTGAATGAAAGAATTACTAAACCCCACTGATTGCATATGTTCAATAAAGATTTTTCTTTGGTCAAAAAATTTGATCTTCTCAGCATATCTAAAACTAGCATTGTTAAAATGACCTGCAAATTCATCAATTTTATTTATATTCCCAAATACAAATTATCCAATCTTCCAGGGCGGAGTAATAAATTGATTTTTCCTTTTTTCATGGAAAAAGTGTAACCAAAATTTGTATTGCCTTTCTATCTCTGTGATGAATAATTTATTAGACACATAATATGGAAGAAATGAGCGATTTTTTTTGAACAAAATATTCTTATAATATTGTGATTTTCCATTTTTTTATTCCTTCCCTTTTCTCTAGAAATTTGGTAGCTTCAATAGATATCCTGGAAGTTCTTTCGCCAAATATGTTTTTTTGAAAATTGAAACGAAGTCATTATAAACATCATAGAAAATAAAGGGGTTTTATGCCTTCATAACGCCTGATACCAAAAGGTAACAGGGCCCGCTTCACATTTTACCCTCTTGCTAATAGTCAAATTTGGGAATTGGTAACAATGTGTAATAGCAAATATCAAATATGAAGACATAAATAATTTCCTATCCTTTTTCTAATGCGATAATTGGGAAGCAATTTCGATGGAAATGAGATTACCTGAGTCAAAAATAGCTTTCTCTTGGAATGTAAAATACAAGATGTCTAGAACCATCCAAGATAAGGAAGCATTATTCTCCTGACCTATTATTCTGGTGAATAACCATGTGATTTCTCGATAAGGGTTCTTCGAAGAGTCAACCTAAATTATGGTTATGTCCACTAGTATGGAAGAAGGATTCACCAAGTACTTTGGCAAGAGGTCAAGCCCTTTGATTTGGTATGTATTTGTCAACACACCATGCAACAATTTCTTTATAATTGAAAACCTATGGAACACAACTAGCAAGAGAAATCCTAGATGTCCAAATCACGTTCTAATTTCTTTGAGCAACAAGAGGGGAGGAATAATACCAATATTCTCTTTGACCACTGAAAATTCTGATCTTTTTGGCCAAAAATACTCAAAGTATCACCACAGAACTATTGTTGAGCTAATGTTGTCATTAAGTCGATAAAACTATTTCTTCAGTTGAATGATATTTACAAATGAACTTTTTCGAGAGATAATGATAATTTAATCCCCTTGCAAATGTGAATTAAATGAATATTTATTGATCCATTCACCATTAATAACGACCTTTTTGAATTCTGCAAAACATTTGTTATCATTTAAATAACACTTATTGCACATTGGAAAAAGCAATGTAATGGCGGGGACGAAGATGAGAGAAGATCAATATGAAATTTTTCGTGAACCCGCCAACCCGTGAACCTGCGGTTCGATAAGCGATACAAATAAAATAAGTATAGAAGGTGGTCGGTTGGAATCCCGAATATCATAAGAATGGGAAATTTGGGAACTCGACATCCGTGATGAGAATAAAAGTTAAGTGATGGTCGAAATGTAGAACATGGAAGTTGAAGTGCAATGTGAAGGATGTGGAAAGGGAAGGCAAACATTTGAATATGCGTACCCTTGAATTAAAGAAAATTCTAAGTGTTGAAGTATACTTATGCATAGGTGGATGAACAAGAATGCAAGTGCGACATTCTAGGGGTCCGAAGGTCCGCGAACGTGAAAACAGCTAAGTACAATAACCAATAAAGGGAAAAAAAGTGATAAAAAGGAAATGGGAAAAAGGGAAAATATAGAAGGGCGGAAAGAAAGGGTGTAAAGAGGTGGGAAAATAGAACAAGGGAGGGGAAAATGAAAAGGACGAAAGGGTTTAAACATTTTCATTATAGGTTATAGAGTTTTCTTTTTGTAATTTTGGTCCTTTAATCGATTGACTGAGTCTTTTTCAAGACTCTGGGAAGGTGATGTTACATGTAACTGACATGTAGAGTAGGTCTCACATACCTTCAATATTTTCATTAACAGTTTCCATTGTCATTTTAACCTAGGTTTGATCCCATTAAAAATCGATAAAACCTTTCCATCTTCTGAAGCACGTCGTTTCATTCATGGTAGAGATTACCTTCCATGGGTTCCCTATTTTAGATTCTCTTTTGTATTATGGCAATCATGTTGCAAGATTTATTAGGATTGGGAGTCCTATTTATTCATTCCATGACTTTGTGTTTGAAGACACATCTCTTCCACTCAATCTTGTCCTGGCTACTACCTACAAGACTCCCCCCATTATATGTTGCTCACAACAACATTTTTTATGACTCATCAATAGGTATTGTATTCTTTATTTCCATATAGTGTAGGCTCCATCTCTCTTTCATAATGCATCTATCTATATTGAACACATGTCTTTCATAGCCTCAACCCCATTCATTAGTGACATCATACCTTTCTAGTTGCTTAAAGGTGTCGCTCATGAATGGTAGAGATTACCTCTCCATGTGTGTCCTAGTTAGTACCTCACTGGCATTTTTGACACTTGTGTTGTAGTTTCTCTGTGGAATCTAAATTCATCTTTAGTCCTACCATGTCTTTATGTTGAAGCATCATCACTTCCTCTCAATTTTTTTCCGGCTAACTCACCTTCGGGGGCTTCCAAAATTTGTTGAGTTTTAAGTGCATTGCATATTAACTGATCACACTTTTAGGCCTAAATTCAGCCTCAACTTGCAATTGTTGAACCAATTTCTTATGCATTCCTATCAGTTTCCAGCCTTGAAATTTATGCCTTTACAACTCAACACCTTAACCTTGGAGGAAACATCCCCTGAGTGTGCTTATCCTGCACATACTTCCTTGCATTAAGCATAGGTATGCTCCTTGCGCTTTGGGACTAGTTTTCTTGAGCGTGACACTCATTTCCTCCACTGTATTGTAGCATTATTTTATTCCTTTTCATGATTTGATAACATGAAAAAGACAAAACAAAAAAATCAAAAAACCAAAAAGAGGGGGGAAAGTGTCTATCTCTTTTTATTGGAAACAATCTTATCTCCCTTGAAAAATCGTAATCTTTGAGTCATTGTCTCAATATTTTGGGTTTAGTATGGATTTACGAGACCTTTCCTTGTTTTTGAGCATAATCGCCCCCGGTTGGTTATTCTTCCAACCATATGAATCATTTTGGGATGCCTCCTCTATAAAAAATGTATCCCAGTTTGTAGTCATGTTTCCTAAGTCACATAATGTGTCATTCTTTTGTTCAAGTGAAGTTTCAACTTGAGTTGTCATTTCTACAGTTAGTCTCTAACCTTTCAAGTCAGCCTTCCCAAGTCCTTCAATTTTATCTCATTATCAAAAGTATTTATGACTCTTACTCATTGTTGGTTACTTGTGGGCTGACCCAGGTTCTACATACAGGATTACCAACAACTCTTCGACCATCAGCCCTTCTGGATAACAGAAGGAAACACTACACACAAAGTGCATTGCCCAGTCTCACCTGAGATGGCTTCAATGGGTGGTCACATGATTCATATGTCTGCAGCCATGGGATGGAATGTGTTTCTCTCTTAGAAGAATTGGATCTACTCTCTGTTAGCCCTCAAAACCCCATTAGATCTTAGCTTAGACCAATAACACACTAATATTCCAAAAAGACTTCATTAATCATTATAGAATCATGTATTCCATGACAGATATTCCTCTACTGTAACATAAGATTCAGATCTAAACCCTAGCTATGACATTCATTTACTTAGTGCTATTTTGCAGTCTCCCTGAGTTTTTCCTTAGTGTGCATTAATATAACCTTTACCAATTAACATATTCATATTAAATATTTTTAACTCAAACATAACATTAAGTAATGAAAACATTCATACAGATGACACAGGTATACCATGGTTCACCCCCTCCTGGGCTACGTCCACAAAGATTTGTCGCTTGGGTTCTTTATTCATATTCTTGCAAAATCTATAGTTGCACACTCTACAGTCTTTCTTCCATTACATTCCATCTCCACATATCACAATAGTCTCCACAACTCTAAGAAATTCCAACCAAAACCCTAACCATGTAACAAATACTATTCGAACCGACCAAAAGACTACCTTCTAATCGTCCTAATATATTTTACTTATACAACAAAATGGGACAAAGTCCTTACAAAAACCCTAACCCTAAGAAGATTAGGTTTGCCCACTTTCTCCTTGACTTAATCTTGGTTGGTCCATGATCCAACTTCTCTCCAAGTCGGCACTTGTCCACTTTCCAACTACTCCGCAACATTTTTTCCACTTTTTAACTTATTTTCTCGGTGTTGATTTTCCTTTGTTTCTAACGCTAGTTTTCCTCTATTTTCGGTGTGCTCCCCTATTTTTTGGTGTTGTCTTGAAGTATTCAAAATTTCCATAGCTTTCTCCCAAAATTGGCCTGCGCCAGCAAGCCCACAACACTGACATTGTGACTCATCCTGAGTCATTCACGGACTCTTGCATATTTTGTTGTTTGTGCCAGTGCTTCATACATCTCTATTGTTCATTGGAATTGCTCTTGAGCCTGGTTTCTCTTCTCTACCAAGGATTCTACAATCTACTCGGTGAATGGAGGCTTCAATATATCTCCTCCCTCCAATCCTATATGTTCCACTCTTTATTTTTTTGTGTCAACCTCTATGATCGAATGTTTAACCTTATCCTGCAGAGGCTCCAATTGAGCTTGTCTTGCAATTTTCAGTTCCTGCATTGCTTTCTTCTCTGCATGTAGGCTCTTCATCTATGTAGTTGTCTTAATCATTTATGGCAGCCACATCATCTTATGTTGTTGTTTTAACTCTGCCATTAATACATGTACCTTATCTTCCCTTCCTTGCATCTCCTGCAAGCTTCCAACTTCTTGGACTTGCATCCACAGTTGGCCACTGTGCTCCAATAGCTTTGTCATCATTTGGATAGCCTGCGCTATATTTTCTGCAAGTTCTGTGGCATCCTATTCTCACTGTGCTCTGACTTTTGGAGGAGTAGTGGGTACTATGTGCTCCTTCAACTCCTTTATCTGGTCCTTGTTCTTCTCCAAGGCCTGCGCTATTTTCCTCATCTTCTCTTCAAAAGATACTCCCTCTGACTCGACATTGTTTGGGATGGTTTGGAATATTGTGATAATGTGCTTCTCCATCTCTTCCAATTTCTGTTGCGTTATCTTCTTCTCCTACCCTTCTTGGCTAAATGCTTCCTTCATTGTAATATTTTCCTCCTGTGCTATCTATAGATTCGTTGCATCAGACCTTTCCCTAGACTGAATTTCTTGTGCAACACTAATTTGTAATTTATAGAGCTTCTCCATCGGGATATTGGGAAACACCAAGTCTAATTTCTCAATTTCCTTCAGGGACCTCTGTGTTGCCTCCTCATCGATGAAAAACATCCCATGGGTTATGATAAAATTGGTGCTCCCCTGTGCTATGATTTTCACTGTTTCTCCAACAAGCACTCCTTCCTTAGTTTTTGTTGGTTTCTCTTTTTTTGGTTTCTCTGCCTTGATCCTCAATTACCCCAGCGTAGTTTTCACTTCCTGCACCTGTTCCAAAATTGAATCCTTGTGCTTCTCAACATTCTCCCACACCTCAGATGTAAGTTTTAAACATGTGAAGTAAAGCAATGCATATAGATTCTTAAGCAAAACATAAATTAATCAATGGCTCATACACATAGTACACAGAGATTTATACTGGAAACCCTTAACCGGGAGAAAACCTCTCAACGCTTCATTGTATTAATTTCATCATTCACCATACAATATATATATATATAATGATTTTAGGTATTCTATAAATACCAAAATCCTAATCCCTTGATCCATGATTAATTTAGAAAACCGCTAAAAATAGCAAAATCCCCTAAAATAGCAAAA
>JASDQU010099042.1:0-14894 GCA_032191745.1 Picea mariana
GAATTTCACCATTCGCCATACAATATATACAATGATTTTAGGTATTCCGTAGATACCAAAACCCTAATCCCTTAATCCGAGATTAATTTACAAATCAGCTAAAAATAGCAAAATCCGCTAAAAATAGCAAAAACCGCCCAAAACAGGTGAAGGGATCGTCAGACGCAGTCGTCGTATCTGACGCACCCACACACACACACATGCAAAGAATATAACACATACCCAACATGAGCTATGTCTCAAAATCAATAATAGAGGACTAGGACCAAATCAACGAACAAGTTGATCATGTGTGAGTATCATTCTATGAGGTGGCACCATATGAGTTAGGAAGGAGCACATAAGATGTGGTGCTCATACTTCACCCGAAGTCTTCACTATGATCCATTGTGGTACAAGTATACACTATGTGAATAAATGAGTTGAATTTGAACATAGTGAGACATCATTTGATTACCGTTCATTGAGGTATATCATTAACAAATGTGAGACAACCCACCGATAATGATAATGGGATTCAAGGTACCATGGTACTATATAACAAGTGTGAATGAATGAGCTGGCATCGAACACCTAGGTAGAAACTATCGAGAAGGGGACATTGAGGTATTCCCACTATCAATAGAGAGGGAACCTGCCACTGATGATTGCAAGCCCCAAAGTACCAAACATAACTCTAGATCCTTCTCCTAGAGAAAGATGTGTTGAAGTTGATGGGAGGGAACCCGTTGGAAGAAAGGCATTAAGGCATTGTTGGAGCATGCATTTTTAGGAGTTAAGCACATAATGGACCAAAGGAAGCAACACACGCCAAAAAATAAGGAAGATAAAGTGTGACAAAGGACAAAGGAAGCAACGCGCCAAGAAATAAGGAAGTCAAAGCAAGGATGAAGACCAACCGTGCGGAAGGTACTTGTAATGTGGGCAAGTGGATTCCACTTAGGGTTAGGGTTTTGGAGTCATAATGTAATGGTTTTAACCTATTTTTTAGTATAAATAGAAGAGGTATAAGGTATATTGAGGTATCTTTTTTATCTTATCTTATCATTATCTTTTTGTGTGTCCGGTTTGAGAGAGAGCACTTAATTTTGAAGAGTCCTTTTTGAGTCTGAGGTTTTGTATTGTTGAGAGATGCAAATGTTAGATGGATTCAATGTTAAGATGTAACTAAGGGTCAGGTCACAATATGTGGAGCTTGGTGCGACACTGGTCAACCTCACCATTCATAACTTTTAATTGAATAAGTGTGGCCTAGTACTATTTTTATGCAAATAAAACTATAAGAAGAATATATTTTTGGATGTAGCTCGGGGGGGTGAACCACGGTAAAAATGGTGTCTTTATGTGTGATGTTTCCTTTTAATATTCTTTGTGATATGAATGGTTAGATGAGTGCATTTTTTAGGGTTTATTTACAGCATGCACTAGTATAATGAATGTTGTTGAATGGATAAAATGATAGATATAATGAATTTTATGGTAGAATGCATGTTAAAATAGAAGCAGAGAAGTAAAAATAACATCCCTAATCCCTTCCATGACTGCAGACACCTGCATCCTATAGTCACCCACAAACCATCTCGGGTGAGACTGCATGGTGTAGCCTTCTCGTTTACTAGAAGGGTCGATGGTGAAAAGGGTTTTGTTGGAGAAATAAGGTAGAACCCAGGTCAGCCAATACATCCAAAATACATTCTCCATTATCCAATACAAGGGGTGGAAAATTTCCAAATATTTGGAAAATATTGGACAAAGTGACTAATACTCGTGATGATGAGACTGACTTGAGAAGGTCGACTTGCAAGGTCAAAGGTTAGCTACAGAATGCCTGATACAGGTTTAAAAATTTCCCTTCAACATAAGCATGACACATTATGTGACTCAGGCAGCATTGCTATAAGCTGGAATACATTTATGATACTGGAGGCATCAACAAAACGCTCCATATAGTTGGAAGAATAACCAACCAGGGATAAAAACTCAAAATGAGGAAAAAGTCTCCTAAAGCCATACTAAACCCAAAACAATGAGATACTAACTCGATATTGTGCTCTGTTTAGGGGTGAAATGATTGTTGCCAATAAAATACAGATGTTTTTCCATTATTTTTGGCTTTTTTATTTTTTTGTCTTTTTCATGTTATAGAAGCCTGAAAAGGAATAAAAGAATGTTATCGTATAGTGGAAGGAACGAGTGTCATGGGAAAGCAAACTAGTTCCATAGTGAAAGGAACATACCTATGATCAATGCAAGGAAGCATGTGAAATATAAGGGAACTCGAGGAATGTTCCTCCCAGGGATAAGGTATCAAGTCATAAAGGCATCAATTGCAAGGCTGGGAATTGATAGGAATACATAGGATATTGGTTCAACGAGAGCATGATGAAGCCAAAATTAGGCCTAAAATCACGAGTAGTCAATATGCATATGTAGTTATAGCTCAACTTTGGGAAGTAAATGTCCCATGATGGTATTTTCCATAATGTTAGTCTCCAGGTCTTGAAAAAGAATAAATCATACTAAGGAGAACTCTTCTGGTCACTAGGGCCAGAGTATTCCTTTTTCTTACATAGTCCAGTCGGTCCAGAAAAGGGTTAAACTTATACCAAAAAGGACGTCTCTTCAAAAACCTTTTTAATGAATGTGGCAGGCACAAGATCACTATGCTATCTTTTCATATTTAAGGAGTCTGAAAAGAGCTTAACTATGGAATCCCTCATCCTTTTTCGTAAATTTAGTCCCCTGAGCTAAAAAATGTATAAAACACAACTTAGGAGAAATCTTCTAGCCTGTAGATAAGAGCATACATTTTTTCATAAGTAGTCTTGTCCAGTCCAAAAAAGGGGTAAACGTGTGTTGGAAAAATGTTCATTTAGGTTCGTTTAATGAGTGTACAAGGAACAATGTCACTTGACAATATTTTCAATTTTAAGGAGTCTGAAAAAATATTAACTATAGACTCCATAATGTAAGATAGGGGTCCCACAGGAAAAGGCCAGAATGATATAGATAAGAAGCATGAAGTTTAAATGCAAACTCATGGCAAGACTAACCAGGACCCCCAAGCCTAAAACCAAACTTGCAGCATGAGCTCTAGAATGCAAAAGAATTCTATACTAGGGTGCCCATGGAAGGTAGGCTCTACCATCAATCAAATGATGTTTTTAAGCAGAGCGAAAGGTTTCATCGTTCATTAATGGGGCTGACCCTCGGTTTAAATGGTAACAATATCTAATAATGTAAAAGTTTGAGTGAAATGCACCCTAACCTAAATGCCAATTATAATCACATTACCTACCTAGAGTCTTGTAAAAGACTCGGCCAATCGATGATAAAGGTACTGGAGAAAAAGTCCAAATCGGCCTAAGACCTGAAAAAATGACGATAATGCTACAAAATTTGATCATTAGTTGAAAATTTGGAGCAAAATAAGGAAACTTTAGGAAGTGGGTTTCCAAAATTTTAATAAATAATGATATATTTACCCATTTACCACTCCATTTTTATCATTTCACTCAAACAACTACCAAAGTGACCAAAACCATTAGAGAGAAAATTAAGAAAACACAGGGCTTGGAGTAAATCCACTACTTGCCACCCTAAACAAGTAAGTATTCTCACCTTAACTTGCATTTTATAACTCCATTACATCAATTTATTTCAAATTTCAAGCTTAAATTTACTTTCGTAAACATGACTCTGCACATCCGCGGGATTCCTTAAGGAAACCTGCGGATGTCCGTAGCTGGTGGAAATGTCGGTCATGGATATCTACGATTTTTATAACTACAGGTCGCAGATGCAAATAAAAGTATTTAAAAAATAAGAAGTAACTCAAAATTTCTTGTAAATTGAGCAAGATTTCTATTCTCTAGAGAGAACATGAACACGAAGAGGTGGACTGAGTAGTGTTTGACGATGATGAAGAAAACAAATCTCTGCGTGCTTGCGGCATGTATAAATTTTTCTAAGTTGGTGGCATGAGAGTGAAAAAAAGGTTATTAAATATCCTAATTGACTACTAGAACCCGGATTTCGAGGCATTCATGCTCGCTAGAAAGTATTTGACCATTACAGTTGAAGACATATACTTCATTATCATCTTGTCAAGGAGAGGGGAAGTTCCAAACTTCCAATCTAGGGGAGGAGGTCGGAGTATCAATGACTTCATCAATGATTATTGTGACACTGACACCAAGAAGAGTGTCTCTCAAGTGCCAATCAAATAGATTACCAAATTGAGTATCTAAGTCATCCTATATACCCTAGTTCGGATCGTGGGATCCAATTCCTTACACTTGGCATCACGGGCCCAAATGTAATATGGGATTGAATGTTTATACCTTACTATGTATGACTGGAGCACTACCATGCTCAATAAAATGAAAGTATAGTTGACATATTGCAATCTCAAGAAGGCGAATAAATTTTTCTTTGGTAATGTCCTATGCACATTATTCCTCGAGTAGGTTCCCATGATGAGCCCATGAACACATATACAGGGACACTTGCGACCTTGGCCTACCATGGTCTGATGGACCGAGCTCATAGCTCGCTTAGGAGGTGGAAAAATTTCCAATCCATTCGATGATGACTTCTTTGTTTGGTGGGAGCGACAAACTCCCTTCATTAACGACTACCCATATGCAGACATCAATTTCACCAAAGACCCAGACATAATCATCCCTACCGGAGACGAGATATAGGATATAGGTGGCCTTTCATTTTGTGTTATTTAATTTCTAATTTTTGAAAATACAACTATTTCTATCTTTTTGTGAGATCCAAAATACTAACAAGTACCTTACTTTGATGCAGATAGAGCACCAGTGAGACTAACTAATGTCTTGTGACATAGATGATGAGGAAGAGAGGAGGAAGGACTGAGTGATGATGCAATGAGGACCTTGAGTAGTTTGGGCCGAAACTTTGAGGCCCTCATGTGCAATGTGCCTATGGCTACCATTGATGACCTCCTCGTAGGCATGCAACGACATGTCGTGGGAGTACTCAGGCCATGGGTCTGATTGTTCCGATGTTTGGAAAATGTTTTTATTTATGATAGGGTGCACTGACCTCATACCTAGGCATACTATGTGATCATAGCATGATTTTGTACTTGTATAACATTATATGACCTTCGGGGGCTAGGAGGCCCCACAATTTTGGACTTGATGGATCTTGTTTTGATATATATATTATTTTTGTGCATTATATACATTTTTTTATTTTACTTGAAATTGTGTATATTTACTTGTGTCTATGTGTGCTTTAATTTATTGGTGATATAAATTTCAATCTAACACATAATTAGCATAGGAATAATCTAATTCATTATCTCTCCTAGGAACATGTGCATAAGTAATGAACTCAAAAGAACATTCCAGAAGACGTACCCTAAGGAAAAATTGTAATAGCACTGGATCTTGAACTTGATATACACCATTTAATTGTGAAATTACCAATTGTGAATCCATGAACACTTGAAGGTAATAAATACCATAAGACAATGCATCTCCCAAAGCCCCAATAATAATGCTACATTTGGAAACATTGTTGGTATTTTCCCTGAGACACACACCTCCAGCGAACACTAGTTGCCTAGAAGGAAAATAAATAACCCAAGCAACGGATGTTAGGTGTTGAATATGGCGTCTGGCGCCATTCATGAATCTGAAGTAAATCAACATCTCCTTGATCATATGCAACACAACATAAGAACATCCATCACTAACACAACAACGGGATTAAAATCGTAAACAAACCTATGCACAATATAGACAATAAATACAAGAGAGCTATTGCTCAAGCCCTAAGGCTTAAGAATAATACTTCTTCAAGTAGAGCCCATTTTTGGGCTCAGACAACACATTGCCTTCAAAATATGTGAGCTCGTAGGATCCTTTCTTTAAAACTCATTGCACGACACTAGGGCCGAACCACATGCAGTTAAAATTTCTTGCCCCCAAGGCATCCCTATCCTAGTCATAGACCAACAAAATATCTCCCTCAAAGAACACCTGAGGATGAAAAAATTTGTTGTATTGGGACTTGACTCATTTCTTATGTGCTTTGTTTGCTAAAGCTACATCTCAACATTGCTCATCAAGATGTTCAAGGTAAATCAATCATTCTTCGAGTTGAGCCATGTCCGGAAGGAGCTCAACTTCTATTTTGAGTGAAGGAACTTCACATTCAATAGAAAAAACCACTTCCACTCCATGAACGAGTTGGAACGATGAGAAACTAGTAGCAGTTTTGACTAAGGTTCTATAAGCCCATAAGGTCAGGTAAAGCATCAAATTCCAATTGGTTCGGGCTGAATTTATTGTTCTTCTTAAAATCATTTTCAATGATTTGTTCATGGATTCAACCTGACTATTAGCTTGGGGATAGTAGGGAGACGAGTGTTCCTGCCTAAACCCCAGTTTCGATGCTAACTCCAACATCATGTGATTATGGAAGTGGCTGCCATAGTAAGTGAAAATCTCTCTTGAAATTCCAAACCTAGCGATGACCTGATTGAATATGAAAAAGTTGTTGTCTCCCCATCATTTGAAAATGTTGGCATAGCCTCGACCCACTTAGTAAAGTAGTAGACAACTACGATGATGTAGCAATGCCCCCCGGCCAAATCCAGGTGGCATGTCATAAAATCTACCCCCCACTCGGTGAAGGGGCAAACAATGATGACGAGAAACATTAGAGAAGGATGTGCATGCATTTTGTTAGTGAAAATTTGGTATGGATGACACTTGACCACTTCAACACAATATTTAAAGATCATAGGCCAAAAGTACCTTGCGCGTAAAATATTTTTGGTTGTTTCCAACCCAGAGAGATGATCACCACATGCTCCACTATGGCATTCCTTTAAAACAACCTCCACTTCTTCAAGAGTTAAGAAATGCCTAAGGATCGAGTCCACCCCTCGTCGATACAAAGTGTCAGCGATAATGAAGTAGTTTTTCACCATATGACAGATCCGTCGCCACTCATCTCTGGAGTAGATCTGAGGGAAATTCAGAGTTTGGAGATATATAAGTATATCCCCATACCACATATCAAACGAAGAGATGAGGAAAATATGCTCATCTGAAAATGATTTTATCATCTCACCTTCCATGTTCTCTACTAGAACATATGACATCAACTCAGTGAAGACTGAAGACTTCTTAGATTTTGCAGATACATATTCCAAGTCAAACTTTTTAAGCAAAACAATCCACTTGTCGTACATCCCATTGATAATTATCCTAGTCAAAACATATTGAAATGGATTGACCATGGCGATGATAGTTTTCCTTCATAATAGAATGTAATTTCAGAGTTGCTAGAAAACATGAAAATCTACCAGTGCCAATTTATCTACATGTGAATATCTAAGTTCATGACCCATGAGAGCGCAACTCAAGTGACATATGACATGCTCTTGGATCTCATCATCCCCCTAAATTAGAACCATGTTGATCGAAGACTCAATTACTGCCAAATACAACAAGTAGTCTTGATTGTAATAAGGGGGACTCAACAATGGAGTTGAAACCAACACCTTCTTCAAAACATCAAAAGAACGTTGTGCATATTTTTCCCAACAGAATGGGACCCCTTTTTTCAAAATGCGCATAAATCCCTTTGTTATGTTAGCATAGTTCAGGACAAAACGCCTAAGGAAATTCGCCTTTCCTTGTAGGCTTTGAAGTTTTTTTATTGTACGCGGGGGAGGCAATTGAGTTATTGCCTCAAAATTCAAGGGGTCAATCATGATCCCTTTTGTCAAAATGATGAATCCCAAAAGATGACTAGAGGTCACACAAAAATTACACTTGTGTGGATTCAATCGAATCTTATAGAAATGACATTGTTCAAAAGCTAAGAGGAGGTCTAAGAGATGTTGGGCTCTATTGTGCGAGTGATCCATGAGATCATCTAAGTATGCCTCCACTATATGCTTTAATTCATGAAAGGAAAACATCATGGCCCGTTGGAATGTTGCACCACCATTTTTAAGACCAAACGACATTTTCCTATAAGAAAAAGTGCCCCAATATATGTAGGTCATTTTGTGTTGGTCTTCTAGAAAAATTTCAATTTGGTTGTAGCAAAAAAAAAACATCCATAAACGAGAATATTTCACTCCCTACACACACATCCAAGATATTATCAATGAATGGAGTTAGAAAGTTATCTTTAGGACATGCCTTATTCAAGTCCCTAAGATCCATGCAAACATGGATTTTACCCTACTTCTTATCAACAGGAATAGGTTTGGAGTCCCATTATGTTAGAGGAACTCAGTAGATAAATCCTACATTAAGAAGATTTTCCACTTATGCTTTTATTTTTGTTGCCTTTATTGGGTTCACAGGTCTCAACTTTTGACAAACTGGTTTTTCATTTTCATAGGTTCAAATCTCATGTTGAACTATTCAAAGACCAATTCTATGAACTTCCTCGTAAGACCATACTAACACATCTCATAACTCCTTAAAGATTGTCATATATTGAGTGATCTCGTCCTGTGAGCATTATGATTTGATAAATACCTTTTCGACAATTTTAGGATTCTTAGAAATGTTTACTGGGATCATTTTAGATATATTACCCATGTTTCCTTCAACATAGACACCATGCCCAGCCAAGGGATTGACTACCCCATCAACACTTCCAACAATGGATGACTTGAACTCTCCACTCTCTATTCGATTGTGTTTAAGGAGGAAATACGATCTATGATGCAGATCCTCCCATGGAATTTTATCTTCGACCATTACCTCGATGATTTCTTCATTCGAAGGCAAGACAATATCCAAACTGTCTTGGGAGATTGAAGCGTTTTGAGCCAAAATAGGCTCAGGAAAGAGATCATCCTCATTGGTGACCATTGGAGTTTGATCTGGGTTTGTTGTAGCTTGTTGAATGGCTTGATAAGATATTTCAGTTGCAGACAAGGGTTAGGCCATCCTGGAATGAAACTCGTCCTTCAACCATACTAGATAGTGAGGGAAGGGTCCATGGGTCCTGCATATACGACATTATAAATGAAGTGATCCTATTAACTAGAGTGGCATGAACATGTGAAATCAGTGCGGGAGATTCAAAATATCCCATAAGTGAAGGGTACATCTTGCAACCGATTCTCTCATTGTTTTCCTTAGAGTTTTCAATCCAAGGGATACTAGTGCCAAGATTAGTGGCCGCGTCAGAAAGGTTGGACGCCACTTGATAGATGGTCATGATTCTTCCCTCATGGGGAAAACATATAATATGAAAAAACTATTGCGACGAAAGTTGTCATGGTGTATGTCCAACTTCTTCCTAACAATATATTATAGTCGAACATCGCGTTGACTAATTCAACCTCAATGCAAGCACAATTCCCCCCTATTTAACTGGACACGAAGCAATTAGACCATGTGGTAATCTCAAGAGAACCGATAGCTTTCCAACATGACAAATACATCTCCCACATGGAATCTCCTTCATCGATGATGATTCTTTTAACTAAGATATTGTTGAAAAAAACCAATATGAAAAGCTATGTGATATGGAAGGCGTGGTCTCACCTCAATAGCATCGAAATTCATTATGATCTGACTAGAAGAATTAGTAGCTCCTATAGTAGACAACAACATAGTGCATTGTGAGGGGAAACTTTGGAGCACCTCCAAAGCGGACATCACACAAGGCGTCTGAGACAAATCCTCAATGATTTAGTAATTGGGAGAGGCTCTTGCATTGGGGTTATGTGTTTTCCTTTTATAAACTCCCTTAGGTATGTGTGGCATTGTCTCTTTATCAGGTTTCTCCATGTGGATAGGAGCTTTCTCTTCTAAAGTTTTCTTACCCTTTCTAGTCTACTCTAGATTGTCATAATTTTGATTTCTCATCCACAAATCTACATATTTTAACTTTGAAGATTTAAGATTGTTTAATACTCCTTTATATCCATCAGAGGGGGGAGAACTTGAAGTGCCCCCTTGTGGGTTAAAGTTGGAAGAACCAACTTGCAAATTATGCCCTTGTGGGAAAGGGTTCTTCAACATAGGAGGTTGTTGTTGTTGATTCAACTTAATGATACATTGGGCTTCTTCCATTTGTGGGAATTGATGATTAAGGTGACTGTCGTTACAAATTTTGCAAGGAAACTACACTTTCCTTTTCTCATCCTTTCCCCCCTCAACATTCTTATCCGAATTTTTTTATTTCCCCCACCACCTTTCTTACCCTTTCCTTTTTTATTCTCTCCAAGTTGTTGAGGACCCTTTGATGTCTTTGTTTTCACTAAACATACGTTAGAAGACTAGGTGGCAGGGGTGGTCAAGCTAGAGGCTAGACCGACCACAGTTTGTTGGATAGAAAGTTTATTCATCTGGATAGTGGCTAGGTCTATAAATCTTATTTGGGAAGAACCCACTATACCATCAACATGTGGGTTGGACTTCGGCTTTTCCAAGTCAAGAGTAGATCACAGTGCATTCAACATAATCTCATAGACCATTCCTAAATGAGAGTATATGAGCTCTAACTGTTGCACCTGAAAGATTGCATGTTCCTCTTAAAATAATCATGAAGTTGCAATGTCCTTTGAAATATAAGGGAGTATAGATTTCAGGAACCATTCAAGGAGGAACTTAGGTGGAATCATAACCTTAATAAATATCTTCCTTCTCCTCGATTCCTAAATATGTTCAAAAATGTGTGTGGCGTTATCTTGCTCAAAATTATCCATCAATTCTATCATGGCATCATACTAGACAGGGAGTTGGAAATGGTTTAAAAAAACCATGGCTAGGTACCTAAAATCTCTCAAGTTCAATACAACATTTGGTAATGCCTCTAGTAAGAGTAAGTTAGAACAAGCACAATCTAGTTGAATCATCATTGAGAAAGTTTGACGAAAACCACAAGTGGAAAGTCGTACGTGGTCCTATGGATCCTCACCACTTTTCCCTTCGAATTTTGGAATGTACAAAGGTAGCTTGGTAGGGACCACAGGAAAAATTGGGTCGTGATGAATGAGATAATTCATTAACTTGGATAAGTTTGGAAAATGCAAAGTTTCCAGAAATGGTAACCTGAGTTGCGTCATTGACTGATGAGTAGCCTGAAAAGAAGGTCTCGGGTTGTAACTAGAACCAGGCTTCTAGAAAGAGTTTTCTATCGAACCAGATCTTGGGATGAATCCTTGATGGCCCTGGTTAAATGGAGGAACACCTCCACTCATTTGATTCCCAAAATAAAAACCTTGGTTTCCCCCAGTGGACCCCCCATGCGAAGGAATAAATCCTGGCATGTGGGTTGGCTGACCAAGAAAGGGGTTTCCCCCTTGTGATATCCCTTGAGAGGGATTACACTATCCTTAGAGAGGGGTACTCCCCGACGACACCCCTAGCAAAGACAAAGGTACTTTCTAAGGGGTAGACTGACCTTGGAAGGGGTTTCCCCCTACTGAAATTGCGGATGAAGTGAAAGGATTATTCTTGAACACACCATAAAGTGTGAACGCGCTTGATGTAGGCAACATACTAGAGGATTGAGACCCAATACCCATGAAAGTGCCCCAACCCCATGTGGCGTTAGGGAAGGAAGACTGGACATGTCCACTTATGATGAATAGGGATGACAGAGGAATGTGTCCTCCACCCCAAGACATGACTTGGTAAGGAGTTGGATTTCTCCTCGTACCAATATTAAAAGACTAGGATGTTGGTTGAGAACTAACCAATGTGTTAAGCACGTCCATCGATGACATTCCATAAGAGAAAGTGTTCGTTGTGGATGAAAATGGTGTTATTCCACTCGAGAAATGAGTGGGACTGACAACCAATGAGGAAATTTTGTTGTTCATCGCAATGATGGTGGATGGAACCAAATTTTTCATTTGAGCCGACATACTAGGAGGAAAGATCCCCCTAGTAAATATCATCAAGGTGGGAGATGCAGGGGCTCCTGAGCCTGACACTGGCGAAGTGTTGTCCATAGTGGCCTAATGGAGAGGGATACTATCAATGAAGTCTGACCTGGGAGGTGGGACTCCTATGACTGGAAAAAAAAAAGTATCTGGTAATGGAGGATTAAAGTGTGGATCAAGCTCCACACTTCCAATGTCCTCAATGGTTACCTCCTCTAGTTCTGAAGGGTTGACTTCCAGAGGATCAATGTTTATGATTGTTGTATGACCAGTCGATACGAAAGTGTTGGATTGATCAAGCCAACGCCTTTGAGAGGGCGAGGGAGAATTATTCCTAACCTCTTCCTTGGGAGGAAGGCCTTGAATTCTCCTCTATCTTCAGGGCAGTAGGTTGGCCACTTTGAGTTATTATCTCTCGGTGAAAATTAAATCTCCTTTCTAAAGTTGAACTACCTTCACCAAACACACCGCTACAAATCCCTAAAATACAAGACAAACAAAAACAACTTTGTCAATATTCAAACTCAAGTGGATTAGGTCTTGGGACCGGAATAACAACAAAGAGGGCTTAGTTCCTTCTGGATGAAGGCACAGGTTCATTATGTCTCATGGATCAACACACAAAGGTATGAGAAGCAGTTATCCTAACCTCCATAGATCAGCGATATAAGGTGCAAGTACCCATGCTTCGCGGGGCACCCTTCAACAGTACTAAAGTGTGTGATACAAAATCTTCCCTAAGTACCATAATAAAACCCTGTAGTCACCTTGTGATGCACCTAAGAGAAGAAACTATGGTTACCATATTGTATTCAGTGCCCGACGGGTACAGTCAATAGTCAGGATCGAACATATGGGTAGGGTAACAAATCTCGAAGCTTTGAAAGAAATGCCTCTCACGGAGGTAATGGCACTAGAGAAACCCCCAATATACAATCTCTCCACTACGTTCGGTCCAAATTTGGAGGGGAATCTCTTCGGATGTTCCTTACACGACCTCGTTTTTAACTCCTATGTTAGAGGATCTTCCAGGCCAACCTATATGACAACTGGGTTCTACACTCCCTATCTCAAATGCTTATGTTTTTTTAGTGGCCTTGGAAAAATTTACTTTCCAACCTACAACAAGACCCTAGCCTAAACTTGTTGTTTCACCCTAGAAAAATGAATTTTTCTAATAAATTTTAGTTATGCGTTCATTTTAGTGGGTTGTTATTTAGTCAGAAAGGGTGTGAATGAAAATTTGGTGATGTTTAGACCGAATCCAAAAGCAAATGCAATATAAGAACAAAAATGCACATTCTTCAAATGAAAACGGATGCAACTACTCTTATGAAGAAAATTATTTTCTTTTTCATATGAAAATAAAAGGTTTGAATGCAATATTTAGGACACCTTACGATGCACTTTACGATTCTCTTTAAGCAAACAAATGCACACAAGAATGCAAAACTTGTACTACTAGATTATTTTCTTTTTTTAATGAAAGGCTGCCACTACCAAAGCATAATGCAGCTACCTTAATGTTAAGTAATTATATTTTTTCTTGCAAATATAGAAGACAATGGTTCAAGAAACAAGAAGCAAACAAACATGTGTACTTTTGATCTTTTTCGTTTACAAAAGAAAAATCAAAACAAAGAAATGCATTTTTTTTTCCTTTTGAAACAAGGTAGAAAACATGCAAAAAGATAGAAAGCGTTTAACCAAGACACCACTGAAAAGACAATGAATTTGGATATGAAAACCAACAAGGATATTCTTTCATTCTACCCAACAAACCTTATACTAAATAGTTTAAGAAAATATTTTAATCTTTTATGTACATCAAACATTCAGAACTTGACAGAGAGAAACCAAACAGAGACTCGAGATAGTCTAGGTGATTTATCAAACCAAGCATTCAACCCAGAAAGGAAGAGAAATTTAAAACAGATTCAACTTCACACAGGTCCGCGACTGTTACTAGTGCAACTAGAAGATATCCATGGGTTGTAGAGATGCAACATGTGGATGTACGCGGGATGCATAGATGAAACTCACAGATGGAAAGGTAAGGTTGGAAAATAAAAAAGGCCAATCTGAAACAAAAGGCTTCAGGACTTAGCAACAAGTCCTATGAGGCTAAAAGAATTTGTAAAAGACTTAGAAACTAACAGAAAACACAAAGAAAGCAAGAAAGATACCTCAACCAAACTGTCCCAACTAAGAGAATCCCCAGCGGAGTCACCAATTCTAATTAAGGGATTTTTCCCTTGTGGTCTTGGGTTTGGATCACAATAGAGAAAGACTAAGTGGAAGCGACAATAATCTCCCCTTAGTGACAAACATACAAAAACTAAAGAAAATAAACACTTAAACTAGGAGGAAGTAGGGATAGAGAGGATAAAAGAAAGTGTATTGTGTTATGTTGTCTCATGTCGATCCCCACTCCAATTTATTGAAGAGCTCTTGATCTTCTACTAGAACCAACCTATAAAATAGATACAAAACAAGGGTTGCAATGAAAGTAGTTATGAAATAAAAAGCATGTGCATATTATATGTCATATTCAAGGTAAGCATAAATATAAACATACTTGAAGACCAAATCTGAGGGAAAACAATCTATTTTATTATCATCAAGTGGAAAAGGTAAGTTACAACCTTGTCAAGCCCTTAGGCACCGTCTTGAAGCAAATTGTATGGGTTTCTCTAGGAATCCTCAAGCATCAACTGAACCAATGTAATATTCCTTCAATGACTCAGATAGGGATAAGGAGACACTCTATAGTCACATAACATGAGAAAGAAGTGTCGGAGTTACTTCACACACACCTAAGATTTATTTTTCCTAAGGTTTTTCCTTGTTTATTATTCATAATTAGTCATTATCCAGTCTCTTATATTTTAGGGTAGAATATTCCACCTGGAGAATATTCTCTTTCAGTTGACACTTCAGTTTGACTAGTTGAGTTGAGTTTAGATGTTGCATTGGTTTT
>JASDQU010099045.1:15500-28317 GCA_032191745.1 Picea mariana
AGTAGAGGGAGAGGCCAGCGTTCGGTCCGACCGAATAGTAGGGTTAGTTGTTCTGCGCTCCAGGCCGATAGTCGGAACATCCAGTTAGTCGGTTACCTCCAAGGAATCTGAGGGAGAGAAGTCTTGTGTGGCTGTGAGATCTACTGTGGCCCCATTTTGTGGCTCGAAAACATGGGGATCAATAAAATCGATGAAGGAGTCACTTATACCCAAAGAATACTCCCCCACCGTAAGACCCAAGCTACCTCCAAAAATGCCAGCTGGTTCGGAGTTGAAAGGAAGACTCCCTCCCCAAACTTCGGGCAAGACCATTCCAGTAGTCTACTGGTCAAACGGGGTTATCGTACCTAGCTAGTCCGCTGCCAAGAAATCTGAGCCTCCAGATACCCCACCGCGTGTCTATAGACCTGCTCTGTTGCCCATCATAGCGGGCCCTGTGGAGTTAAAGAAACTGCCCACCTGTCATTTGTCAGAGATCAGTTTGGTGTTTGTGCAAAGGAGAGATTCCCTACAGCTACCAAGAAAAGGTAGGGTTCTTGTCTTGTAGTGTCTACAAGCTCCGGGAAAACATGTAACCGTGTCCTAAAACAATGACATCCTGATAACGAGGGAGTAGGTGCATGGATCTAGTATTCTACGGTTAGAATGAAACCCTGTTCAGACTAACTTCATTAATTCTGAGAAACCCTAAAAAATCAAAGCGCCATCGTCATCGCCCAACCACTGCCATTCATATTCCAATCCGTGAGGATGAATCAAATTGCAATTTTCTACTATTAAAATCTTTTTAAATGTATAAATGAGAAAATATTTAAACTATGTTAAATTTATAAAAATAAAAAGATAAACAAATGAATTATAATAAATATAAAGATAAATTTAAATTATTTCCCAATATTATGCATTATATTTGGTTTTAAACTTTGAACTCTAATATTCTTGAACAAAATCATATTATTCATTTAAAAGAATCTAAAATAATGTAATATTTATATAAATAAAAAACTAAAAATATATTGGGGAAATAAGTGTAAAGATAACATGGATGAAAAGTTCTTTGATCCTAAAATTTCTTTGTAATGCACTTTAATCAGACTTGCAAGGTGGTATGAATCACATTGTTCAATGGATATTTTAGTTGTTTTAAGACTATTTTAGAAATATGAAATTAGAAATATGAAATTATATAATTTATGAATATGTAGTTGGTACACTTTCATCAAATTTCCATAAAATTTAATTTGATTTTCTTCATTAAAAAAAAATGAAAATGTTTTATTGATTGTTAAGTTCGTTCACTTTAAATTGTAAGTTCCACATAGAATGGAGAGTAGATAAAACCTATAATAAATAGAAAATGTTTTATTGATTGTTAAGTTCGTTCACTTTAAATTGTAAGTTCCACATAGAATGGAGAGTAGATAAAACCTGTAAATGAAAAAAATAATAAAATTTAATTAAAATTTAAAATATAATTAAATTTTTATTATGATTTGAATTTTATAATATGTTTAAAATTTCTATTTAATTTTAAATTTATTTAAATTATTAAAAATCTAATAATAAAATTATAAATTATAAAAACTTATTTCTTATATGTTAAAATAAAAATAATTATATAAAATATAAAAAAAAATGTAAAGTTATTGAAACTAAATGATAAAGATTCGAACATTAATTTGTAAAGATAAGCTTTCAGTTTTTTATAAATGTCGTTTGATAGTCTCTGAGATAAACCTTCTAGTGACTTTTTGTTGATCTTCTTAAATATATTTTAGCTAGTCACTAGAATTTTAATTTGTGAGGTAGTAGTGGGTAAGAAATTTTGTTTTAAATAATAATAATAATCTATTTTTAAGGTCATGGCCAAGCCAACACACCAAATTGGTGTATGAGACCCCCTTGTTTGTGGGACAAGGGACCCCCCTCTGCCCAGTGATTTGACTGGTAAAGTTTACGAAGGTATACATACCCTACCCCCCTCTGGATTTGAACTTGTGACCTCTTAAGAGGAAACACATGAATTAGGCCCACTCAGGCTGTATCTTTGTATAAGAGTTTTAGTTATCTTTGTATGGAATCTTTATTTTATTGCATTTGTTGATCTTCTTAAATATATTTTAGTTGGTCACTAGAATTTTAATTCGTGAGGTAGTAGTGGGTAAGAAATTTTGTTTTAAATATAATATTTTTAGTCATCTTTGTATGGAATCTTTATTTTCTTGCATTTACAACAATCTTGTACATACTTTATTTTTATTCTATTTTTTTAGCATGTGGCAACACATACTACAATTTGATGGGAAAAATTATGATGTCTCGTGTATCAAGGTGAAGACTATTTTCTGCTCTCAAGAGTTGTGGGAGCTTGTTGAAAATAACTTCTCTGATCTTGCATACTAGGATGCATTCAATGCACTCATTCAAGCTGAGAGAAATACATTGAAGTAGAATAGGAAGAAGGATGCGAAGGATTTTTGTTTTATACAAACAATGATGGGAGACTCCATTTTTCCAAGGACAACAACAACTACAAAATCCAAGCAAGCATGGGAGAATTTGCAAAATGCATAAAGGTAAAGCTTGTCAAGTTACAATTGTTAAGAAGAGATTGAAAATTTGCAAATGAAGGAGAATCCGGGTAGTGGATGATTCCTTTACTTGCACTATGAGCTTGGTTAATCAAATTAGAACTAATGGAGCTCATGAGGATCAAAGAATCATAGAAAAAACCTTGAGAAGTGTTCCGCCCATATTTGATCCTATTGTTGTAGCAATAGAAGAGTCAAAGGATTTAACTCAAATGTGTCTTGATGAGCTTATGGGTTCCTTGCAAATTCATGAACAAAGGTTAAATAGATCATCTACCATCTCTTCTGAGCACACTTTTAGATCTCAAGTTTTAGTTAGAGAAAGAGGAAGATCATCCATCAATAGAGGTGTTTTTAGAGGCGGTGGAAGTGGAAGTTTCAACAGTAATCATGAAAGAGGATGAAAGAATTCTTCAAAAACACATGGAACATGAAGGAGCAACAACAATTAACGTGGAATCATTTCACAAAGGTATGAAAAATTGAATGTCCAATGTAATTACTGCAAAAATATTGGACATTATACATCTGAATGTAGAAAAAAACAATATGATATGTATCAACAAAATGCAAATTTCATGAAGAGGTAAGAAACTGAAAGTGAAAAGAAAGAAAATGTTTTTATCATTTGCAATGTAGTAGAAGAAGGTAATAAGGATGTTTGGTACTTAGATAGTGGTTGTAGAAACCACATGAGTGGAAACAAAGAAATGTTTTCTAGCATTGATGGATCGATGAAATTTGAGGTGAGAATGGGAACAGCAATGTGTCAGTCATGGGTAAAGGATGCATATCCATTTGCACCAAGCAAGGTGACATTAAACAAATCCAAGATGTATACTATGTCTCTAGTTTAAAACATAATCGCATTAGTGTTGGGCAGATAGTTCAAAAGGGATATAAGGTTATGTTTGAGAATGGAGAATGCATTTTTTTTTATAGAAATTATAGTGATAGTCAAATTGCAACAGTTAAGATGACAAATACAATAATGTTTCTTTAAACCATGAAGAATCAATTTTTAGTTGCATTCAAAGTTGACACAATAGACCAATATAGGTTGTGGCATCTAAGATATGGTCACTTGAGCTATGGTGGGCTAAATTTTTGTATAAGAAGAAGATGGTAAGAGGACTGACTATCTTTGGTTGAACAACCTGCTAAAATATGTGAGGGTTGCATTTTGGGAAAACAACATAGAAATATTTTTCCCTCTGGTAAATCATGGAGAGAAAGAGATCCTCTTCAGTTGATTCATTCAGATATGTGTGGTCATATGCAAAGCCCCTCTCTTGGAAAAATTAAGTATTTTATAACATTCATAGATGATTTCAGCAGAAAAACATGGGTCTATTTTTTAAATTATAAATCCGAAGCCTTTGAGATCTTCAAGCAATTCAAGGCCCTACCTAAAAAATAAAGTGGAAACTACATAAAGTTCCTAAGGACTGAAATAGGAGGAGAATATATATCAAATGAGTTTCTAAACTTTTGCAAATAACATGGAATCAAGAAGCAATTTACAACAAAGTATACAACACAAAAGAATGGTGTGGCAGAAAGGAAAAATAGAACCATTTAGGAAATGGCTAGGATCATGTTAAAGGCTAAAGGATTGTCAAATGAATTATGGGGTGAAGTAGTAGCAACTGCAATTTATTTGTTGAATAGATGTCCCACAAAAAGTGTTCGTAACATGATTCCACAAGAGGCATGGAGCAAGAAAAACCCCAGTGTTGAACACTTGAGATTTTTTGGCTGTGTGGCATTTTCACATATACTTAAAGAAAAAAAATAGAAATGGGATGATAAAGGAGAAAAATGTGTTTTTTTGGATATAATGAGTAGTAAAAATCATACAAACTATAGAATCCTAAAACAAAGGAGTTACTCATCAACAGAGATGTGATCTTTCTTGAAGATGAAACATGGAATGATCAACAAGGAACAACAAAACATGTTGGGACAACAATAAATCCTATGGAGCTATCAAATAGCACATAGGTATTACCATAGTGATACCTCAAAGAATTGGCATTCAACATGGAGTATGAGGTGTCACCCAAGTGACACCTCCAGCGACAAGTTCCGAAGTTGTCCCTGAGGAAACTCCTCCAACGAGAACTCCAAGCACAAAAGGAAGAAGCAATCCATCATCTTCAAGGTATCATGGAAACGATAGCTCAAGAAAAACAAGAATCTTAATGGAGATATATGAGACATCTAGGTATGAAGATGATAATAATGAATTGGTGTTTTTTTTCTTTATTTTCTAAATTTGATCCTATTTACTTTGAGGATGAGGTAAAAGAAATAAAATGGTGTGATTCCATGGATGAAGAAATGCAAGCAATTGAGAAAAATGAGACATGGGAGCTAGTAAACCTTCCAGCAGGAAAATAAGTTATTGGTGGGAAGTGGGTTTATAAAAACAAGAATAATGTCGAAGGAAGAATTGAAAGACACAAACCACGACTCTCGGTCAAAGGGTATAAACAACAACATGGAAGATATTATAATGAATCCTTTTCCCATGTAGCAAGGATGGAAACAACAAGAACTGTCTTGGCAATAACAACTCAACAGAAATGGAAAGTCCATCAGATGGATGTAAAATAAACATTTCTCAATGGAGTGTTAAAAGAAGAAGTATATGTTGAACAACCCTCTGGTTTTGAAACTCTAGGATTCAAGAAGAAAGTGTATAAGTTGAAGAGAGCATTGTATGGGCTCAAGCAAGCACCCATAGCTTGGTATAGCCGCATTGACTAATACTTGTTGAGCAAAGGTTTTAGTAAAAGCAAGAGTGAGCCAACACTTTACATCAAAATCAACAATGAAGGTGAAATTCTAATTATTTGCTTATATATACATGATTTGATTTTTATAGGAAATATCAATTTGTCCATATAAGAATTCAGAAAAGTAATGTAGAAAGAATTTGAAATGACAGATATGAGCATATTGAGATACTTTCTTGGTACTAAGGTTAAACAAACAAATGAAGGTATCTTCATATATCAAACCAAGTATGGAGGGTATATCTTGAAGAGATTTAGGATGTTAAATAACAAGCCAGTTCCAACACTAGCAACAATAGGTTTGAAACTAAGCAAAGATGATTGCAGTAGCAATGTGGATCCAACATTTTATAAAAGTATGGTTGGAATTCTTATGTATCTAACAATAACAAGACCTGATATCATGTATGCAGTCGGTCTAATCTTCGGGTGTATGGAAACTCCAAAGGAAACACATTTGCAAGTAGGAAAGATAATTTTAAGGTATGTGAATGACATCAAAATCCATGGAATTTTATATATTGTAGCAGATAACTTTGAATTATTTGGGTACACTGACAGTGATTGGGGGGGAAATATAATTGATCGAAAGAGCACATCTGGATATATGTGTTCCATATTGGGTCAGGAGCTATTTCATGGGCTTCAAAGAAACAACCCACTGTGTCACTTTCCACAACAGAAGTGGAGTATGTTGCAACAAACACAACAACTTGTCAAGATGTATGGTTAAGAAGGATACTATTGGATTTGAATAAGGAAAAACAAGAAGGAACAACAATCTTTTGTGATAATCAATCCTCTATAGCTTTATCAAATAATGCATTATTTCATAAACACAACAAACACATTTCCATAAGGTATCATTTCAGAAGAGAATTGGTTGAGACTGGAGAAATAAATTTGGAATTTTGCAAGTCAGAGGAGCAACTTGCAGACATATTCACAAAAGCATTGCCAAAACATAATTTTGAGAAACTAAGAGAATATGTGGGACTCATCAACCTCAAAAAATAATTGAAGGATACCTTAACTATCACTTAAGTCTTGCAGTCCTAAAGTTTATTTGCAGTTATCCCTCATGGGGTTATTATTAGTTTAAGGAAGTCAAGCTTAAGGGGGAGTTTTGAAGTTAATATTGAAGATCAATTTGTTATAAATGTTGTGCATTCTGAGAAAAATATCTTGTATCATGTTTTGACTTTCACCCAAGACAATTGTTGATCCTCTTAAATATATTTTGGCTAGTCACCAAAATTTTAATGTCTGTGGTAGTAGTGGGTAAGATATTTTGCAAGATAGTTTGTTTTAAATAGAAGAGTTGTAGTGATATTTATATTTGTATGGAGAATATATGTAGAAACAATTACTAAACAAAAGAAGAATAGGAAGTGCAACAAGACTCATTGTAAAAAATTTCAGTAAGAAATATGATCCAGATTATTTTCAGTACGAAATGAGAGCAGAGATATAACACATAAATATACAAAGATATTGAAAGAGAGCCAATAATATAACAGATATATATTGGAAATATAACAAAAGTCACATATATACAATAATACACAATTTCTATTAATGAGCGAAATGTACAAAACTATAGAAATACAAAGTGAAAAACTTGCTCGAATGGTGGAAACTTATCTCTGAGAAGAGATGTGACGGCTACTCGCATTAACAAGAAGATGATTACAATGAGGCTCTAAAGGCCTTTTTAACATAAATAAAATCCAAAACCCTAACCCCGGAAGATGAAAATCCAACATTTTTGCGGACCCCATTTTGGGTAGTTTGGTGCATCAAATTCCCGGAGGCATAACTTTGGCATACGATCTTCATTTGGGAAAAATGATAGCTCGTTGGAAATTTATCATCGAGGAGATTCATTTTGGGTGCTAAATAATGTACTTTATATATCATTGAGGTGCTCGATCCTGAAAAAACTTCATTCAGGCCCTCAAAATGGCCCCGAAAGTTTAGGAACCAAAAAAATGCTAAAAATCGTAAATTTCCAAAAGACTGTTTTGAGCCATCTGGAATAGGTGGGTGGCCACTGATGTCCACCTATATCAATCCTCCCTCCTTAGGAATAAATGGTCTCCATTGTGTTGAGTGATAGGGGGAGAGGGAAAATCATTTTTTGAATCTACATCTTGATGAGCTGCTTGATTTACTAGAGAAGTGGCGCTCCTTAGCTTGTTGAAGGCTGTCACAAACCTATGGCTAGAAGGGTTGGAACTTTTTAACCAGTCTGGCTACATGATATGACTATGTGCATAAGGAATCCTTGCGCTTTTCTTCAATCTTGTCAACCTTCTTCTGTTGGACATAAGGTTCTTGGACTGAGGTTGTAGTGGTTCCAGTGTTCTTTTGTTCACCTTTTGAACAATCTATGAAGAAGCTTAATTTTTTAGTATGAGATACTACCTTGCGACATTGTTTAGGTGGAACAGTAGTTGGAACTACCTATGGTATCCTATATATATGACCCCCTAGAGTAACAATGACACTACGAGGTTGAGACTCATAAATATCATGGCGCTTCCACATATATGGCTGGTCCAAAAGAACAACAGAAACATCTAATGGGGAAACATCACATAATACCTCATCCTTGAATGGTTGGATGCTATATGACAATTGACACTGCTGGCTGACACATAGATCTTGTCCTGGCAATACCACATGATGTTGTATGGTTGCGGGTGTGGTGTTGTTGAGAATCCCAACTGTTTGACGACCTCTGTTGAGATGAGGTTCTTCTAGCTTTCTCCATCAACAAAAAAATGTAGCGGGGTCCCCTTCACCCTCATTTTTGAATGAAAAATGTGCTCCCCCTCTTCGGGATTTGCTGGTTCTTCTGGTTGAATTGTTGCGATCACAAAAATAATAGCGGGGTCTACATCGATGATCTATCTTTTCCCATTATTTTCTAAATCAGATTCTAAATCAGGGTTTTACTCCTTGTATTTGAACTCGACCACCAATGAATGTTTTGAGAGACATTCATCAGTGTTGTGCTAGGGTATTTTGTGGAAATCGCACCACTTTCTAGTGTCCTTATTCGGATTTTCGTTACCCTTCATTTCATGTGGCTTGGGTTGGTTTTCTGGATGTTGTTTGTTAGGGTCATATTTATCATGCTTTGGTTGTTACGGATTTGCAGACCCGAACTCCCATTTGTTCTGGTGCCTAAATTTCTACTCGATTTTGACATCATATCAATAGGCAGCTCTTAGTGATGAGATGTACAGAAAATCCATTTTAGTTTGGATGTACCTATGCAGAGGCCCGCAGTATTTCAGAACCAGATGTCACTCAGAGTATTTGATACCCATCTTTATGTGCAAGGTATGGAAATTTTTTGTGAACTCCAGAACTGTTTGGCTCCTCTCTTCCCGCAGTGTGGTCCATCTCATGTACTGATCATCATAGCTAACAATAGGGTAATACTTCTCCTTGACCGCATCAAAAAAAAAATCCCAAGTGGGCTCAGCCCCATATATTCCAAACTCCTCTATGGAAATTTGATCCTAGCAAGTTTCCCACCAATGTTTGACATGGGGAATTTCCTTAAGGAGTGTGAAGGTGATCTTTTCCTTGTCAAAAAAATTGAGCAGATAAATAACCTTCTAGCATATTTAACCATTTTTGTAGAGCATCCGCATCGATCTGACCTTCAAATATGGGAATATCAAAATTAACTTGTACCTTGAAAGGAGAGGTGCCTCCAAAGTGGTTGCTTGATGAAGACATGCCTGTTGTTATCAACAAACGCTGAAGGATGTGGGAAAAATTCTCCATCATTTCGTTCTTCTGTCGCGTGAGAGTTTTCTCAAGAAACAAATTAATAGAATCTTCTTCTCCATCATTTTTCTTTTCTTCTGCCATGAAGGTTTTGTTGAGTGTGCGAGAGCAATTGTCCTCAAGAAATACAAGCTCGAGACCCAATTTTCTATACTCGAACCTCATCAGGGATATGCACTGAAAAAAAACGATCAAGAGAAGCCTGCTCTAATACCACTGATCCAGATTATTTTCTGCATGAAATGAGAGTGAAGATATAACACAAAAATATACAAATATATTGCAAGAGAGCCAATAATATAATAGAGATATATCAGATATATAACAAGAGTCACAGATATATAGTGATACATAATTTTTGTTAATGAGAGAAATGTGAAAAAATGTAGAAATACAGAGTGAAAGACTCACTAGAATGGTGGCAACTTATCTCTGAGAAGAGATGTGACGGCTACTCACATTCAGAAGAAGATGATTACAATGAATCTCTAAAGACCTTTTTAACATAAATAAAATCCAAAACCCTAACCCTGGAAGATGAAAAGCCAACAATTTTGTGGAACTCATGATCTAGGTGGATATCGGTGGCTACCCACCTTTTCCAACTGGCTCAAAACAATTTTCTGACAATTTTGGCAATTTACTATTTTTAGCAGTTTTTTCGGGTCCCAAACTTCCAGGGCCATTTTGAGGCCCTAAATGACGTTTTTTGGGAAAACGGGGAGCAACATATTCTTTCATTCAATGTTTTTTACGTCAAAAGTTGTATTCCTCGGATAGATATTTCTAACGGTGTATAGAGCGCCCCAAACAGAGATCGTATGCAAAATTTACGCCCCCGGGAAGTTGACGTATCAACTACCTCCATCAGGGCCCGCAAACCTTTTGGCTTTTCATCTTCTGGGGTTAGGGTTTTGGATTTTACTTATATTAAAAAGGCCCTTAGAGCCTCATTGCAATAATCATCTTCTTATGAATGAGTGCAACCATCACATCAATTCTCAGAGATAAGCCGCCACCATTCTAGTGAGTCTTTCACTCTGTATTTTTACAGTCTTTGTACATTTTTGCTCGTTAATAGAAATTGTGTTACTGTATCTCTGTGTTTATGAATGCATCTCTAATACATTTATGTTATATTTTTGGATATCTGAGATATCTCTGTATATTTGTTTATTATATCTCCTCTCTCATTTCGTGCTGAAAATATTTCAGATCAATGGTATCAAAGCAGGCTACTCTTGATCGTTTTTCAGTGCATGTCCTTGACGAGGTTCGAGTATAACAAGTTGGGTCTCGAGTTTGTCTCTCTTGAAGAAAATCACTCTCTCACACCCAAGAAACCCTCCATGGCGGAAGAAAATAAAAATGACGAAGTAAACGTTCCTATCAATATCTTGCTTGAGCAAGCTCTCACGTGACAGAGGGATGAAATGATGGAGAATTTTTCCCACATACTTCAACGTCTTTCGATAGCAACATGTGCATATTCATCAAGCAACCACTTTGGAAGAACCTCTCCTTTCAAGGTACAAGTTAATTTTTATATTCCTATATTTGAAGGACACATAGATGCAGAAGCCTTAGACAAATGGTTAAATATGATAGAAGGTTATTTCTCTGTTCACAATTTTTCCGATAGAGAAAAGATCACCTTCGCACTCCTTAAATCTCTCCCTCATGTCAAACATTGGTGGGAAAATTACCGGGAGAAAATTTCCACAAAGGAGTCTGGAATATATGCGGCCGAGACCACTTGGAAATTTTTTGTGGATGTGGTAAAGGAACAATATTAATCTGTTGGAAACTATGAGGACCAGTACATGAGATGGACCACACTGCGGAAAGAGAGGGGCCAAGCTGTTCCGGAGTTCACCAATATCTTCCACACCTTGCACACCAAGATGGGTATCAAAGACTCTGAACGACATTTGGTTCTAAAATACCCTGGGGCTCCACACAGATACATCCAAACTGAAATGGATTTTTTGGACATCTCATCACTCGGTGATGCTTATCGATATGTTGTTAAAATATAGCATAAATTTAAGCATCAGAAAAAACGGGAGTTTGGGTTTGCAAACCCACAACAACCAAAGTATGAAAAAGACGTCCCTAACAAACAGTCTCCCGAAAACCAGTCCAAGACATAGGAAAAGAAGGGTCACGAGAAGACAAATAAGGACACTGGAAAATGGTGTGATTTCCACAAAATACCCTGGCACAACACCGATGGATGTCACTTAAAACAGTCATTGGTGGCTGAGATCAAAGACAAAGAGCTAAATCTGATTCTAAAAATATTGGTAAAAGACAGATCATCGACACAGACCCCACTGCTATTAGTGCGACCACAACAATTCAACCAGAAGAACCAACAGATCCTGAAGAGGGGGAGCACATTTTTCACTCAAAGATGTGGGTGAAGGGAACCCCGCTTCATTTTATTGTTGATAGTGAAAGCCAGAAGAACCTCATCTCAGCAGATGTCGTCAAACAGTTGGGATTGTCGACAACACCACACCCACATCCATACAACATCAGGTGGCTTCGCTAAGGACGATATCTTCGTGTCAACCAGCAGTGTCAATTATCATATGGCATCCAAACTTTCAAGGATGAAGTATTATGTGATGTTGTCCTACTAGATGTTTGTGATGTTCTCTTGGGCCAACCATATATATGGAAGCACCATGTTATCTATGAGTCTCAAACCCATAGTGTCATTGTTACTCTGGGGGGTCATCTCTACAGGATACCATAGGTAGTTCCAACTACTGTCCCACCTAAAAAATGCCGCAAGTTAGATTCTCATACTACAAAATTTAGCTTCTTCACAGTCTATTCAAAAGGTGAACAGAAGGATACTGCAACCACTACAGCCTCAGCTCAAGCACCTTCTATCCAATAGAAGCAGGTCGACAAGATTGCAACAAATTGTAAAGATTCCTTCTGCACAAAAGAATTTCAGGTAGCTAGACTAGTTAAAAAGGTCCAACCCTTCCAGCCACATGTTCATGACAACCTTCAATAAGCTAAGAAACCCAACTTCTCCAACAAGGCAAGCGGCTCATCAAGATGCAGATTCAACAAACGCTCTTACCTCTCCCCCGGGCACTCAACGGAATGGAGACCATTGCTTCCTAAGGAGGGAAGATTGATCCAGGTGGATATCGGTGGCCACCCACCTTTTTCAACTGGCTCAAAACAATTTTCTGGCAATTTTGGTTATTTACTATTTTTAGCAGTTCTTTCGGGTCCCATACTTTCGCGGTCGTTTTGAGGCCATAAACAACGTTTTTTGGGAAAACGGGGAGCAACATGATTTATCCTTCGATGTTTCTCACATCAAAAGTTGTATTCCTCGGACAGATATTTCTAACAGTGTATCGAGCCTCCAAAACGAAGATCGTATGAAAACTTTATGCCCCTGGGAAGTTGACGTATCACCTACCTCCATCGGTGCCCGCAAACCTTTTGACTTTTCATCTTCCGAGGTTAAGGTTTTAGATTTTACTTTTTTTTAAATGGCCCTTAGAGCCTCATTGTAATAATCATATTCTTTCGAATGAGCGCAGTCATCACATCTCTTCCCAGAGATAAGCCACCACCATTTTA
>JASDQU010099046.1:0-15127 GCA_032191745.1 Picea mariana
TATAGGTGACAAGATCCCGGTTCAAACTATATTTCTAGAACTTGACGAGGAAGGAAAAATCATATTAGAGCCTGAAGCCATCACTGACACAAGAATTCACCAGCTGAGGAATAGATCCATTTCAGAGCATCTCATTAAATGGAGGAAACTATCGGCTGAAGATTCCACTTGGGAAGATGAGTCTTTTATACAGAAGAATCCAGAGTTACTCAAGCATTGCGGACAACCCTTGTCTCAAGGGGAGGGGCATGTTAAGCCCTAATATTGGCTCATTACCCCTTAATTGGGGCATATTATATTAGTAATGTTATTTTATTTATGTCGGCTTTAGGCCATTAGTTGTAATTATGCCTCCTAGTCTCCTATATATACCAAGGATACATTTTCATTTTGAATCATCTTGTACTTGAACATTTAAGTGGGGTAAAAGGAGGTTGCCCCCTCAAAGAGGCTTATTATCTGAAATTTTCTCTTTTTCAAGGCATTGAGTACTATTTTCCGAGGAGTTTCTATGCTATATTGATATTTGGTTCCTAACACAGTAGACCCTATAAAACTCAAGGAAATCATGGATTGTCCCACCCCTGGAAATGTGTCAGAAGTGAGATCCTTCATGGGATTAGATGAATATTATAGGAGTTTCATCAAGATATTCTACAAGATCAGTAATCCTATTGCTTCACTACAAAGAAAAGAGAAGAAGTTTTTGTGGTCACTAAAGTCTGAAGATAGCTTCCAACAACTAAAACATCTATTGACTATTTTCCATGTTTTAAAGATTGCATACCCAGAAAAGGACTTCCTGGTTTTCACACATGCTTGAAAATAAGTACTCGATGGAGTTATCATGCAAGTGGTTTTTTATGAATCACATAAGTTGAATGAACATGAGCATAAGTATGTTATCCACAATATAGAATTTTTATAAATTGTACATGCGTTGAAGATGGGGAGAAATTACTTTCTCGGGAGGTGATTTATCCTCATGAGCGACCATTGTGGTCTGAAGTATTTATTTGACCAACTGAGGTTGAATGCTAGACAATACAGGTGTATGGTGTTGATAAATGAGTTTGACTTCGAAATCAAAAATATAAAAGGAAAAGAGAAAAAGGTAGCCACTGCGCTTAGTCAAAGCATTCAGGAAATACACTTAGTAGTAGCAAGTGTAGGAGAGTCTAACATTCAACAGAGGATTAAGACCCTCTTTCCAGAAGATGAGTTCTTCAATCAAGTGAAGGAAAGGTTGCAACAAGAACCTAGGGAAAAGAGGTATGAAGGATATCAGCTAAGGGATGATGATAATTTGTTGTACAATAACTAGTTGTATGTGCCTAATTCAACATATTTGAGGCACTTGATTTTGGCCAAATTCCGTAAAAGGCCATATTTAGGAAACCTTGGTTACCAAAAAATGGTGACAATAGTTAGAAAATTATATTATTGGTCTAGAGTGAAGCAATACATTGATCATTGCATTGTGAAATGTTTGGAGTTCTAACAGGTAAAATTTGAGCATCAACACCTTGTTGGACACTTGTAGCCTATGCGGATGCAAGAATGGAAATGGGAAGATATTTCCATAGATTTTATCACATGTTTACCAAAGACAATTAAACAACATGATGAAATCATGGTTATAGTAGACAAGTTGAGAAATGAAGCTCATTTTATCCCCATAAAATATACTTATAAATCCATAGACATTTCCAACATTTTTATGAAATAGATATTCATATTGAATGGTTTTCCTAAAACCATCATCTCAGATAGAGATGCTAAGTTCACCTCAAATTTATAGAAAGGCTTGTTTGTTGGTTTAGAAATGCAATGGGAATTTAGCATGGACTACCATCCTCAAATAGATGGTTAGACCGAAAGGGTGAACAAAGTGTTAGAAGACATGCTACCAATGCATGTTATACATTGGCCGAAGTAGTGGGAAGAATATCTACTTCTGGTGGAATTCACATACAACAATGGTTATCAAGAATAATTGAAGACGAGCTTGTTTGAGGTTTTGTATGGAAGGAAGTGCAGAGTTCTGATTAGTTGGGAAAATCCAATGGAAAAAACCACACTTGGACTTGAATTTATGAAATAAATGGACGATACCATAGTTAATATAAAGCAAAACTTGAAAATTTCCTAGGATAGACAGAAGAGCTATGTTGATGTAACACACCCAACCCCTTAAATACATTTATAAGGAATGGGGAATACAAATTTATCTTTCCTTAAACATCTCTAATCCTCTATATGAGGTCTTCATCCTCTTCTACTCACTCATAGCATTCTAACGATTGCTACCATGCTCAAATCTGAGATCTGGGTTGTAAGTTATGGCCTCCCGAAGTTCCTCAGGAATTAGCAGTCATGGGCCACGTGGCACACACGTGGTTGCACCTCATTCATACCATCCCCAAGTTCCTACATACATGAGGGGGTTCATCCACCATTCAATCCAACAGTGGGAAACAATCTTCATTTAACACGTGAGCTAGAGGGAAGTTCGACACTCGATGCTTCGACGTTGAACGTCCCTTCTCCTATTTGTATGCTTATCCTTCAAAGTCCCAAATTCCCAAATTCCCGAAGGGTCCACCCTTGCACGAGGTGACGTACTAGATGTGAATGAAAATACATGTGGGTTCTGTGCACTCCACCTTCTAGGTAGACCAAAAAATTAAGTGCCATAGGTGACACGTAGCAAGGCGGAGATGACATGCGGCCCCTATAGTGGGTGAATCATGTCACATTTTAATGGGCACAAAGGGTCTAGAAAACGTGTGAATCTAGGTGAATTGTAACACATTAAACGAGGGTCCATGTCACCCTAGATAATGTTAGTGTTTCAAGTCACTCTGGACTGATAGCCTTCCAAGCGCTTCGATTCTACGATCAAGGTGTGTCCATGTAACCCCTAGATCGATGACCTCCGTTACTTCGTAACTTAGGCCTTTGGGGAGTTCGTGGTGTGAATGCCTCCTTTTTCTTGGATTGGTCAACATTGGGTTGACTATGGTATAGATATAATGGTCAGGAGATATCTTGAAGGGTCTCTATATCTACAATTCATGTTTATTCATAGCTTCGACATTCTGGTATTTTAATGTCATGACATTGTCGTCCTCCCGAGGTAATACTTCTCCTAAGTGATGACTCCAATATGGATCCAACGAATAAGAGGAATTCTGATGTATTCTCAAATCGACAGTTTACGTCACCTCGTAACTTTGGTGTTCATAGGTTTCCTCGCCTTGAGCCAGACTTCCTTTCAGAATTTCAAACTCCAAACACACGAAGAACTCTAATCAATGGTCCATGTGCACTGTTAAATTTGGCATCATGGTCAACCACTCTCTAATGAGAGGCCATATGGGCCACCCTAGGGCTAGCCAGGGAGATTTGGAGAATCAACCAGTCTTTTGAGGTATTGACAAAAGCCAAGGGGAATGTACAACCTCTGTGAGCCAAACAAAAATTCAGGATGAACGAGATGCTATGTGAGTCTAATGCAAAAGTCAGGGGGAACTTACAACCTTTGTAAGCATAGACAGTCTAGTGAAAATGTCAGGGGGAACGCACAACCTCTGTGAGCATAGAAAGACTAGTGCAAAAGTTAGGGGAAACATACAACCTCTGTGAGCCTAGTCAAACCTTTTGAGCCATGAGAAAAAGTCAAGGCATCTAGAAAAAGTTAGGTTGAATATAAAATTCCTATGAGCTAGAAACAAACGATATTCCTAATNACCATGAAGAGAATTTCGAATTTTCTTGTAAAGAGTTGAGTTGTAACTAATGTCTCAAGTCTAGTTATATTTTAGAACTAAAGTGTAATGTTGAGTTGTAACTGAAGTCTTAAGTCTAGTTCGATTTTAGAACTAAAGTGTAATGATGAGTTGCAACTGAAGTCTTAAGTCTAGTTATATTTTAGAACTAAAGTGTAATGTTGAGTTGCAATTGAAGTCTTAAGTCTAGTTCTATTTTATAACTAAAGTGTAATGTTGAGTTGTAATTGAGGTCTCAAGTCTAGTTCTATTTTTGAACTAAATCATACTAGTCTCAAGTCTAGTTTTATTTTCGAACTAAAGTGTAATACTGAGTTGTAACTGAGGTCTCAAGTCTAGTTCTATTTTCGAACTAAAGCATACCAGTCTCAAGTCTAGTTCTAAGTTCGAACTAAAGTATGAAGTTGAGTTATGATTAACTCATGCAAACATGTTACTATTTCGAGTCTCTCCTCTTCAGCCTATATAAGAGGTCGACCCCTCTCTCAACATAGTTTTGATATGAAGGTTAAGGGTGAAGCAATAAAGGCACATAACAATGATAAAGAGACAACATACCAAAGAAACATATCAGTGTTGTATATCGACAATAGAGGCAACATATCAGAGTAGTATTTCAGCAAGGTCTTTTAGGTCGTTTTCAGGTCAGAGTCATCTTGGGAAGCTCTTTAAGAGTAGAACATTCATGGTGGATATTTGTATGTGTTCTTACATTATTAATGCAATAAAGGAATATTGTTTGCTGGGGTTTTTCTCCATGTACAAAGTTTCCACAGGGTATATGTGTTGTTGATGTGCATGGTTACTCATCTACATAGTTTTTGTTATTCGATTATGATTTGGTATTGTTGAAGTGTATTAATATGGAATCAAAGTGTTGAAGAAAATAAAAGAATTAATCCGCATAAGAAATCAAGCTCATAATTTAACATGGTATCAAAGCTTAGGGTGTGTTAAAATGTGTTGAATTGTAGAAGTTGGTACACAGAGATCCAAGACATCTTGATTAAGTTTCCAGTGTGAGGTCCATGGCATCCTCCATTTTAGTCATGACCGAGGATAGGCTCGAAGGAGCTGCCAAATTCAATGTGTGGAAGCTCCAGATAAAAAATATGTTGCAAGAACATGATCTTGAGCAGTATGCGACCACAGTGGTGGAGGAACCCATGAATAATGCAGGAAGAGTAGCCTTAAGGAAGATTCAAGCAAAGGCCAAGTGAATCATCTTTGAATCAGAAAAATACATTATAATGCCTGCAATGACTTCGTTAATGACTACTAAGGAATGCATGGATACCTTGGTGAATCTGTATGAGAAATAGTCTCCAAGTCAGAAGAGGACACTTAAACACAAGCTTAAGTATTTGAAGATGGAGAAAGGTGAATTAGTGGAATCTTTCTGTTCCAGGATAGCCCAGATCAGATATTAGCTTTTGGTCACAAGGGTTATAGTGGGCGATGATGATTAAGTGCAAGCCATTTTGACGTTCTTCCTTATTCATGGGAGACCTTCTTATCCAGTGTAAGTGGGAGAGAGATTCAACCCACATTTGAGAGGTTATGGCATGATTTCCTCCAGGAGGAGAGTCACACAGCTACTAGGAGCGAGCCAATGAAAGAAGAGCACTCAACCTTAGCATAAATATTCAAGGGAAAGAATATTGATACATCTAAGGTTAAATGCTTTAGTTGTAATAAGTTGGGTCATTTTGCTAAAGATTGTTGGTTTAGAAATAAATATCCAAGGAAAGGGAAACATCATCCCTCAACTGCTGAGGATGATGAATCTAAAAGAAATCAAAAAAGTCCTTCTAATGAGAAAGAAAATAGAAAAGAGTATTACTTGGTTTCTTCCTTATCCAGTTCAGTTTTCACGGGGCCAAAAACTTGGTTAGTAGACAATGGTGCATCAAAGTACATGACAGGGTACAAGGAGATCCTCTCAGATTTTGAGACAAAATATTTTGTAGAGTAGGTTGAGCTTGGGAATGAAAAATGTTACAAGATAGAGGGAGTGGGATTTATCTCCTTCGGATTGGAATCTAGGGCCAGACTTCATATTGATGAGGTATTATATGTTCCAGGGCTCAAGAAGAATCTACTATCAGTTGCAACCCTTGAGGACAAGGGATATTGGGTGATATTCAAGGACATGAAGGCACTATTATGGGATAAAGGTAGCCACTTAAGTACAACATAACCCATTGGAACTCACAGTGGAGGAATGTACGTCGTGTGTGGACAATGAATTTAGGCATTGGCTCATGATGGGAATAGCTCTAGCGTGTTGTGTCACAAAAGACTTGGACATATTCATTACAAATCTCTTCCAGATCTACAGAACATGGTATGTGGCATGCCCTCTATTTCTCTTAGTACAAATGAAATTTGTAAGGGATGCATGCTAGGTAAAAATATAAAGAAAGAATTTCCTAGTAGTGACAACAGAGCTCAAGGCATCTTAGATATGGTTCATTCTGATGTATGTGGTCCCATCTCATCTCCCTCACTCAATGGTTGTTTGTATTATGTCATTTTTATTGATGATTACTCAAGAAAATGTTGGATATATTTCCTTAAAGATAAAAGTGACACATTTGATAAATTCAAAGAGTATAAAGCCTTTATTGAAAAGCAGACAGGGAAACACATCAGAATCCTTAGAAAAGACAATGGAGGAGATTTTGAATATCTCTGGTTTGGGGATTTTTGCAAGTCAGCAGGAATCAAGAGATAGTTTACTGTGCCATATAACTCTCAACAAAATGGTGTTGCTGAGATAAAAAAAAGTACAATTTGCGAGGCAACAAAAGCAATGATGTTTGACCAGGATATGCCAAATTATTTATAGGTAGAAGCTACCTCCACTACCGTTTATATTCAAAATAGGTGTCCACATGATATCTTGAAGGACAAGACTCCTAAAGAGGTATTCTCAGGGATCAAACCTAAAGTAGGTCATCTAAGGATATTTGGGTGTCCTATGTATATTCACGTCCCTAAGGAAAAGAGGACAAAGATGGAACCCTCAGGAAAGAAAGGGGTTTTGTGGGGTACATTGAGAACTCCAATGCTTGTAGGATTTATGTACTGGGTTAGAGGAAACTAGAGGTAAGAAGAGATGTGACTTTCCATGAGGAAGCCGCATTTAATAAATCCAAAGAGCTTTAGCAAGAATCAGAAGCAGTTCATCCAGCTTCACCTTCTTATGAAAATGAAGAGTCATAATATTAGAGGGAGGAACCTCGTGAAGGGCCAAGTAATGAGCCCCTAGAACCTACTGAAGTTTTAGAAATAATTTTTGAAGAACCTCCAGCCAAAAGGAATCCAGGGTGGATTAAATAAATAGTGTAGGAAGCAGAAAGGATAGTTGCTCGCAAAGGAACTTTCAGGGAAAGGAAGAGGTCTCATAGGTTTGGAGGCTATGTTTCACTGATGAACAACATTAGTGATGTTGAACCTTCTTCATTTGAAGAAGAAGATAAATTACAAGTATGGAAGGATTCCATGCTTGAGGAATACAAGTCTATTATAAAAAACAATGTTTGGGACAATGTGCCAAGGCCAAAAGACAAATTAGTGGTTTCTTCCAAGTGGATCTATAAGATCAAACATGTAGCTGATGGAAGTGTGGAAAAGTTCAAAGCAAGATTTGTATCCAAAGGCTTCACTCAGAAAGAAGGAATTGACTACGAAGAGACTTTTTCTCTTGTAGCCAGGTATACCTCTATTCAAACTATTATTGTTTTAGCTCCCATTCTTGGTTGGAAGCTACATCAGATGGATGTAAAAACAACATTCTTGAATGGAAAGATTGAACAAGAGGTATTTGTGGAACAACTCGATGGTTTTGTACTACATAACAAAGGCACTCATGTATGAAAGCTAAGGAAGACCTTGTATGGTCTTAAGTAGGCTCCTAGAGTTTGGTATGACAGGATTGATGGCTTTCTTAAAAGCCTGAGCTTTCAGAAAAGTGATGTTGATGTAAATATGTACTTCAAGGTAAGAGGTAACCGACCAGTTATACTAATCCTGTATGTTGATGATATCTTTCTAACATGAGATGAAGGGCTAATAGGCTGGTGTAAGAGGGATCTAACCTCAAAATTCGAGATGAAAGACTTAGGCTTGATGCATTACTTCCTAGGATTGGAAATATGGCAAAGACAAGGCGAGATATTTCTGGCACAAGGAAAATACACAGTGGATGTACTAAAGAGGTTTGGTATGATGGATTGAAAATCCATGTCTACTCCAATGATTACGAACCTGAGGAAGCTGCATGATTCTGATACAGGTTCATATTTGGTGGATCCCACCATGTATAGGCAACCGATTGGATCATTGATGTACATGATCCACACTAGGCCAGATATATGCTATGCAGTGATTTCAATGAGTTAGTTCATGACTGAATCAATACAGAGACACTGGGTGGAAGAAAATAAGATCTTGAGATATCTCAGAGAGACCATTACTTATGGTCTGAGATATATATCTAGTGGTGGTTTATTTCTGCATGGGTATGCAGATGCTGACTGGGAAAGAATCCAAGTGGATTGGAAGAGTACTTCTGGATACTGCTTCAGTTTATGATCCACTATGATCTCTTGCTCAAGCCGGAAGCAGGGATCCATTGCATAGAGTACAATAGAGGCCTTGTACACTGCAACAAGTGATGCTAGCAAGGAAGCAATATGGCTCAAAAAATTGTTTTCTGGGTTGTTTGGTGAAAAGATCGAGATGACGGTGGTTCACTGTGATAATCAAAGTTGCATAAAATTGACAGATAACCCGGTATTTCATGATAGGTCAAAACATATTGACATGAGGTACCACTACATCCAAGACTTGGTCAAGAGAAAAACTATAAAGTTACAGTACATATCCATGAGCGAGCAGGTAGTTGATATATGTTGGGCCCGAGATATGATCATTTTTATGACGGTTATTATACATTTTTTCCGCATGTACATATATGTTTTGCATGTTTTGAAGGAGCTTTTTGAATAATTTTATGATAAAATGGTATAATTGGCATGAGGTACATGCAATTCGTGTTTTATGATTAAATCAAGTTTAATTCATCAAGTTTTATGGTTTCCAAGAGTTAATTCATGTTTTTCTGCTGTTACAGGGAAAAATGCACCATGTTTCTAGTTCAGGCACTTGATCCGACACTTGTTCCATCACTCGTTCCAGTACTCGATCTGGCACTCGTTCCAACAACTAGTATTGCACAAAAATGCAAGGCGAGTTGGTGGTTATGGTATTGGTGGCCAGTGATGGACAAATCAGGCACATGGGTTTTGTTTATCATCACCCCCTCCAGCTACTAAGATCAAGAAAACTTGATTTTAGTTGTCCAAAGAGGGTGATTATTGGCTTCCTTTGTTTTATTAGTTATGGTCACATTTATTGTATTTTGTCGAATTTAGAGGTGGTTCGACCCTCTTGTGGTTGACCACTTGGGTTCTAAATGTTATAAATACCACTGAGGTCATCAGATGATTGTTAAGTAGAAGAACCAAGTAGCATAAACATTAGAATTGCTAGAAACTCGTTTTTACTCTGTTTTGCCATTTCACGTTGCTAGAATTGTGCCAGAACTATGTTTTCATGTTTTCATGGTGAATTCGGCCTGTTGAAGTTCGTGGTGTACTTGTAGAAGGTAGCCACAACTCGCTAGGGGGGGCACCAACAGTTTGGTGATTGTATTTCTCTTGTTTATGCAATTTCTTAATTTAACTACTCTGTCTTATTTCATGTACATGTGTGTTTTTTTATCTAATTGATTAATTTGTTGTAGCTTAATTGTCTTGCTTTTATTTTGCAAGTTAGATGATGATATGTGTTAGCATGCATTAGTTTTGTAGATTAGGAACAAACTTGCAAGTTTCTACACTAACCCTATGTGTAGTTAGACGTTAGATCATACTTTCTTTTATGATTTTATAGTCTAGTTTAAAACAGATTTTTAATTAGATAGAATAGAGTTTTAACTTGGGTTTCTTTGATAGGGATGTTGATGGATGGATAGATTTAATTCCCGTTCTTAGTTATAGTTTGCTTACTTAAGTTTTAGATAGATTTCATTTCCTTCGTTATTGGTTAATGTAATTGTCAATTTACTTCTTGATATCATAGTTTAATTTATGTTTTTAATTCATCATAGCTTGAATGATTAGAATAGACATAGCATAGTTTTCCTTTACGCAATTTTTCTTTCACAGATTAAAATGCAATTAAATTCCTTAGTTAGATAATGATGATCTCATTATGATGCTAATGGTTTATACATGAGTATGCAGGGTATTTAACATTACTTTTGTCATGGATAAATTTTCCTTAGATTGTTTAATCCATATCTTTCATTTTTCCATTGAGATTAGTGTTGAGTTTATACCATTGGAATTGTCCTTTGTTGTCAAGTGCCATCGAGATATCATTCGTCACCATCGAAAGAATTCACACAACCACCAGCATTATATTTGAGTGTTTCATAGATATAGTTTCTTTCTTTCATAGCTTAGGAAATAGTCTTATTTGTTTCCATAGGATAGATAGACTTTGCTTTGATAGGTTAGACAACAGTTTTCTCAAGAATTAGTTGTTAGTCTTTCTTTCTTTCAATAGACTAGATTTCCTTTCATGCATTGCATTAAGCATTTAAATTTCTTTTCATGCAAGAGAAATAGCTTTGCATTAGGAATTTAGTCCACTTGACTCTTAGGCTAGCTAGTTGTTCAATGAGAAGTCTTTGCTTACTTGTCCCTTTGCTTTAGTAGGATAGATAGTTGTCTTTGCTTACTTGTCTTTTGCTTTAGTAGGTTAGTTAGGTGTCTTTGCTTAGTTGCCTATTTTCTTTAATAGGTTAGATAGGTGCTTTTTCTTATTTTCTTATTTAATAGCATTCATAGGGTAGTTTCTCATTGAATGTAGGTTGGCAAGTTAAAAGTAGTTTGCTTTCATCATTTGCTTAGTATGCTTAGTAGTTTACCTTTGCTTATTGTCATGAACTAGTTTGCTTTTAATATGGTTTTTTACTTGCTTTCTTAGGAGCTATCCACCAGTCCTTGGCCCAAAAGTACTTAGGTTACCTAGTTTCAAGTTGCTTAGTAGTGTTTGCTCATTAGATAGGGTTGCTTGAATAGATTAGTCTTAGATAGTTTCTTTCATTAATTAGATTATACTCCTACCATCCTTTTACCTTTGGGATATATTTTTCTACAACTCTAAGTTTACTTACCTCGGGTTGACAATTTAATTGAGGGTAGTTTAATGTCTTTTTTAGTACATATAAATCACCTAGCATTTTGGTGTTGTTGGCGGGTAGTTGTCTCAAGGTAAGAAGTAATTAGGAATTAGACCATTTCTAGACTTTAGCATTAGTTTGGTGGCGGGGGGACTTTAAGATGAAAGGTAAGAACCTGTGCATCTTTTATAGAAGGTTCCCCCAAACCCCATGGTAGTTTTTCTTTTTATTTTATTTTTCATGAATAGACCTAGGAATCAAATGGTAGATTTTTGTTTTTGTTTTTTCTTTCTTTCATGAATAGGCCTAGAGACCCACAAGGTAGATACATTAAAACAAAATCAGACCTTTCAACCAAGGTTCCTTCCGATCTCTTTGGGGAAGGAACGTTCCACTTATAAAATCCTCACACCGATACTGAAAAATAAGAGCTAGCTCAACCCAAAGAGATAAAATAGTCTCTGATAAGACTAACACAAGGAGCACTATAGAACAAGAAATTGAAGCATCAAACATATTGGGATAGGAGGCAAGACCACTCAAGGCTTTCACAGAACCAAACAATACAACTTTTTCTTTTACACCACCACCAGGAAATCCTAATTTTGAAGATATCATAGACCTTGAACAGGTGAATATTTTGTTTGGTATCTCAACCAATGTACTTATCTCTCAAATTGACATAGAAACTTTGGCACCGATAATCTCAACTGGCTCGAGTAGAGTCCCAGACATCCAATCAGTAGGAAGACCTTTTCATCAAAGAGAAACTTTGTTCTCTTCAAAGATAAAATTACTTAGGTACTATCTTTTTGGAAACCAAGATGATATGGTTGATCATGAGGACCATAACAATGTAAGACATGGGGAGGAATAAGAAACTAAAAACCAAACCGAAACTACCTTCGGATTTCCAATTTTAGACACCACTCCAAATGTCAACATGAAGAATATTCCTCTCTCAGCACTGCCTACCTTTTATGGTAAAAACAATGAAGATCCAAACACCTTCCTATTTGAATTTGAAATATTATGAAGGAGCTACAACTATGTGCAAGATGCCCATAAATTAAAACTCTTTATTTCCACCCTCAAAGACTCTGCATTAAGATGGTTCATGGGGTTGGGAGAATCCAGTATTAGGCCTTTGGAATCCATGAAAGACATATTTGTTAAGAAGTACCACGACTACTGCAAGACCAAAGAGTCTCATCATGATATCTTCAAAGTCCAATAGTTAGAATATGAGACCCTTGAAGGCTACATGGAAAGATTTGGTTATATCTCCTAGAAAGAAAAATACCATGACCTCCTAGAGGATGCAGTTAGGGATCTTTTCCTTAATGGAATTTCGGAAGAATATTTAGAGATGCTTAACCTAATGGCATCATGTGATATTTCTCATAAACCATTTGCTGAAATATGTGAAATGTGTAAAAACTACTCGAGTAGTGCCAAAACAGGAAAGAATGTTTGAGACCCTTACAATAGAAGCTTAAAACCAGTTAGTCCAGGTGGTATTACAAGAGAAGAGATAGGGAACCTTCTAGAAAACTTCAAGAAAATCATCCTAAGAAAAATAGGTTCCCAGTTGGACACCCTTAAACTCAAAAAGAAGAAGGAGGACGAGAATGCAACAATGAGCATATATTGCCCAAGATGCAAAAGGAAGCATTCCTCAATAGAATGCCCATTAAATAACATTTCAGTTTTTGGCTTCTGTACAAAAGACCATTAAACTGAGAAATGTCCATCCTTGCCTAGTTTATTAGCCATATATAGGAGTGGAGATCATGGGGATTCTTCTTATGCACCTAGGAGGCCATGGCAGCCTAGGAATCAACCCACATACCCAGATCTACAGTCTCAAGTTCCACCCTCTTATCAACAACAATAGTGGAACTCACCAGGTTGTAAAAATTGGTCTACTCAGTACCAACATCCTTAAATTCAAGGATGGAAGGGAGGACACAATTTAGGAAACCCTCAAGCTCCACCTATTCCTATGTCCAACCTTCCTTATCCTCAATTCCCATCAAATACTCCACAACTTCTGCCAAGATTCATTCCACCACCTTTACCTCCTATCCCAGAAAAAAAACCCCTACAATATCAAAATGCAATCTCCCCGAGACCGACACTATTACTGGCATAGCTAGTGTTGAACCCCAATAATAATCCCCCTCAACCTCTTAACAATGTTGAGATGTAGGCCTTCCCGACATATGTGATTACTCTTGTTCCATTACAGGAAATTAAACTAAGATCGAGAAAAGTTTTGGATAGGCAAAGAACTTCAGTAGTCATATAGGAGGAAGAAGAAGAAGAAACCACCCAACAACCCATGGATGACACTAGGTGGAAAGATGTTATTATCCCAAAGAATCAAGAACCCGAGCTTCCCCAAAATGAAACTTCACAAATTACGAATTTCCTTCCTTATCCAGACCAATTGGTAATCAAGAAACCTACCACCCGACCGAAATTTGACATTTTGAATGAATTGAAAAATATTTGTGTCAATATTCCTCTTCTTCAAGCCATTAAAGACATTCCAATCTATAGTAAGGTAGTCAAAGAATTGTGTATTAAGAATCTACGTTGGAAGAAAAATCCCCCCCCTACAATACATTTTGTAGGAGGAATCTCTAAGTACATATTAGAATAGCCAAAGCTAGCAAAGTATGGGAATCCAGGAAACCCTGTAGTGACCATAACCATTAAGGGGGTATCCATCGGAAACACTCTCATAGACCTCGGGGCAGCCATTAATGTTATGACTACTACTACCTTGGAATGATTACAGTTACAACCTCTTCTTCAGCCTACCCCAACCATTGATCCAGGTGGATATTGATGGCCACCCACCTTTTCCAACTAGCTCAAAATATTTTTCTGGCAATTTTGGCAATTTACTATTTTTAGCAGGTGTTAACTTCTGGGGCCATTTTGATGGCCCAAATGAAGGTTTTTAGAGATATAGTTTCTCAATAATCTTCAAAGTCATGACTGATCCCCTAAAATTAATCTCCTCAACAATACCTTTCCAACGAGCTATTATACGCCTAAAACGGAGATCGTATGCAAAAGTTACGACCCTGAGAACTTGATGTACTAACTTACCCAAACGGGGCCCACATGATTTTTGGTGCTTCATATACTAGGGTTAGGTTTTTGGATGTCTATGATTTTTGGAATTCCTATTTATTGTAAAAAGGCCTTCATAGCCTCATTGTAATCATCTTCTTGTGAATGCAAGTATCCGTCACATCTCTTCTCAGAGATACGTTGCCACCATTCTAGCAAATCTTTCACTCTATATTTTTACAACCCCTGTACACTTCTTTCATTAATAGAAATCGTGTATTACTATATATCAGTATTTATGGTTGCATATATGATAAATTTCTTCTACATTATTGAATATCTGTGATATCTCTGTGAATTTCTTTATTATATCTACGCTCTCATTTCGTGTTGAAAATAATCTGGATCAATGGTATCCGAGCAGGCTGCTCTTGATCGTTTTTTCAATGCATGTCCCCGATGAGGTCCGAGTATAGAAATTTGGGTCTCAAGCTTGTCTCTCTTGAAGACAATCACTCTCACACACCCAAGAAACCCTCAATGGTGAAAGAAAATAAAAATGATGGAGTAGACGATCCTATCAATTTGTTGCTTTAGCAAGCTCTCACGCGACAGAGGGACGAAATGATGGAGAATTTTTCCCACATCCTTCAATGTCTGCAGATAGAATTAGGCGCATATTCATCAAGAAGGCACTTTGGAGGAACCTCACCTTTCAAGGTACAAGCTAATTTTGGTATTCCTGTATTTGGAGAACAGAAAGATGCAGAAGCCCCAGAAAAATGGTTAACTTTGCTAGAAGGTTATTTCTCTATTCACAATTTTTCCGACAAAGAAAATATCACCTTCACACTCCTTAAAGATCCCCCTCATGTTAGACATTGGTGTGAAACTTACAAGGAGAAAAGTTCCATAGAGGAGTCTGGAATATATGGGGCCAATCCCACTTGGGATTTTTTTGTGGATGCGGTAAAGGAACAATATTACCCTA
>JASDQU010099047.1:0-10150 GCA_032191745.1 Picea mariana
ATGATAAAGTATTGGAGAACTTTCTATTTATGGAAAGTGGTTAACCCTAAAAAATAAGGAAAATAGGTTAAGTGACCTAGAGGATGAAAGTATAAAAAAGATAGCAATGGTCTCTTATAGATCATCCTTTTTATGGATCAATGGAGAGCTTCTTGTGAGAATATCTTTTGGAGCATTAATGGAGAGCTTCTTGTGAGAGCATCCTTGGTGTGGATTTCTTGAGCATGATTGAACATCTATTCTGAGAAGGAGAGTGTGAGGAGGGTCTCATGGATGCATCAAAGTCTCATCCATATCGTATATCTTGACAGAAAAAGTCTCAGAGCTTCAGAAACCCTAGTTTCTGAGGTGTACGTGAGCTATAATGTACCAGGGCACATACATACGTGGGCTGTATGAGGACAGGGCACATACAGTGGATAAAATCATGAAGATTTGTGTTTGAGATGATGATTGGCTATTGAAGACTGTGGCAGGTTCTAGATCTTCATTCTATGGGATCAGATCTATAACTTAGACACTGGTATGGTTGCATTATTGTCTTGATGGATAGTATTGTTTGTTATGCTTAGGTCATTCTTGGTATGGCTGCTATGATGTGGTTTAGTTTGGTTGATGGAGTGAACAATACTCTTGTGATTCAGTGATGACATGATTGCTATGGTATACTAGTTGTTTATACATGATTGAGATAGCATTCATATTGATTGGTTGTGGAGCATGAGCAAGCTATTAGAGAGCTTGGATGTGTTTTGATTGGATGGTGGTCAGATTGGAAAGTAAGAGACAGAAAAGAAAGATAAATTGGTTGCAGAGGATCTGAGTTGAACTTGAAGGATAAACCCTAATATCTCATAAGGTATATGCAGGTTGTTGTATACACTGGTCGCAAACATATGCAAGATGTAGTGAGCCAGGGCACGTACACACGTTGGTTGCACTACTGACAAGTCACGTACCTGTTGCATATTGATATCTATTGAGGATTGTTTCCTCATCTCAGTTGGTGCTACGTGTGTAAGCTAAGTCTTGCATTATAGATATGGTTCTCTTGTAGAGTTGTACTCTATTCAGTTGTTGCTGAAAAACCCCAAGGATTGTAGTCCGTAATAAAAATAAATTGTACATACATCTTATGTTCTTTATGTTTCTTGTGGAGATGACTTGTTGATGATATATTGTTGATATATGTTCACATATAACTGGTTATAAATGACAACAATGAGTAATGAGTAAAATGTTGAATGCTAACTAAGGAGTTTTGTGTAAGAGGGGAGTTTTGGGAAAAAGAGCCCCACACTCATTCACGCCCCCCTCTAAGTGTGGTAGGTGTGTCCAACATCAATAACCTCTCTCAAGTTTTTCATAGGTATCGGGAATTGGGAGAATCAAATCCATCTCTGAGCATTATTTTTCAGGCTTTCTTTTTTTCTATTTTTATCATGTTTTTGCGATAGATGTTTTGGAAATCTGGAGATGAATTTGGAAAAAATGAGAGACACTTTTACTCAGAAAAGGCTCATATACAATAACCTCTTTCCATTTTTTCAAATCTATCATATTTTGGGATATACAAGCGTCTAAGTCAACCCCTATTTTCAATAGTCTGGCCCTTTTTTCATGGCAGACAGTCTAGAACTTTGAGGAAATTGTTTCTATTTTTGGCCAGGTTGTTGATTTCCACCTCTTGATCCTGGGGGATAATTTTTCTATATATTTTTATAATTTAAATGTGAAAAGCGTTGGTCAGATTAGAGAGGAAACACTTATGTGCATTGTATTTTTTTCCAAGTGAATGAATGGAATAGCAGGTGTTTCACAAGGATTCTTGTGTCATAATTTTGGTGGTTTTGTGCTCCTTTGATTCGTAAGTTATATTATGTGTTTAAATTCCTTTAAGATGTATCTTCTTGCTTGGAAAAAACAGATGTCTGATCCAGAATTCATCTTAATGGTGCTTTGTTTCAGTTTTACCAAGTTATCAATGTTTTCATCTTAAAGCATCACTTTAGAATTCATCCTTGGTTTGATGCTCTAATGTGTTTTCCTTTCACCCTTTCTACATTCACCTCCTGCAAAAATATGATCTGAATCCTCCACCAAAGCTTCCTACCTTGCCCCTGTAAAAAAAAACCCTCTATTTTCCCATCATCTCATTGGACAGAAAATTGGTTTGACATGACTCCATGCCCAATAGATCTGTCTCTTTTCACATCAACAGACCTTTAAAAAATCAACTTTTTTTAGCTTATTACCTAGCCTAATATCTTATTTTTTATGTAATCTAAGTGAGAGATCCCTCTTCAAGGCCAGAAGGGCTAGATTCTGATCTAGAAGTGGTTTGTGGTTACGATTTCTCCACTTAGCCTGGAGAAATTATGGAGTGCTAACATAGTGGCGACCATACTAGGGAACCTTCCTCACAATTTCATATCAAGTTGCAGATCTGATTAGTGTAATTAAAAGTGATCAAACACAAGAAGGATGAATCGTTCACCTGGCGACTCCAATCAACTCCATTCAGTTTCAAAGACTCCACTGGAGAAAGAACCTGAAACAATGACAAGACAATCTGAAAAGATCAGGTATGCAATTTGGAATTTTATCCAAGACGTAATTGGTTTTATTTTTAATTATTTCTTCTCTTTTTGTGAACCTATCCAAGACCATATTGTTGAAACTTATGTTGATCAAATTCAACCTGAGGAGCCTCAAGAGATCAAGCCTAGTTTCATAGTGCTTGTACATACTCCTACACCTGTAAATATTCTAGATAGATACAAGCCTCGTATCTTACCCCCTATACTCCATGATTTCCATGTCAATTACTACAAATACCCTCCCATGTTTGATGGAGAATATGGTAACATCACTACTGAGAAACACATTGAGGGTTTTGAGAATTTTCTTGATCTTTTTGAGGTAGAAGAAGATGATGTCTGCATCAGAATTTTTTCTCTATCTTTGCAAGATTGAGCTAAGGAATGGTTCAAAAGTTTGTCAGCTACAAGCATATCCAATTTTCATCAGTTTGTAGAAGTCTTCCTTGGTAAATGGGAGATCAAGATAAATATTTTCCTCATTTTAGAAGAATATGATCATTTGAAAAGACAGTCAGGAGAGACAGTGCAACACTTTTCATCCAAATTCAATCAAGTTTACAATTCCATGCATGTTGATATAAGACCATGTTGACGGGCGAAATTGACCGTCCCTCAACTGGAAGAGCGAGTCCGGTCCGAGGTTGTCTAAATAACCCAAGCCGTTTGGTGTAACTCGTTCTGACGGGTTTAATGGATCCGTTAGCCAATCTAAGAATCCTAAAAGAAACAAATAAAAGAGAGAAATAACTAACTAATTACTAAACACTATATTTATGTACATATGCTCTAATGTAACTGTAGTAGTTATATTTAAGCAGAAGATATACAAGTCTCATTTATTTACATGATTTACAAGATGAAAGTTTTAATTGAAACTTACAAAAATCAATGGAAAAATGATTGCTTCTAGGAAGAAGATAAAGAAAGCACATAAAAATATTTATTGTTTTTATTTTTTTAAATTTAAAGAATCTTGCAAAAAATTTAATGAAACATGAACATGTGGATAGTCAAAGCTGAACCATACATTCATTGTTTCATTCATAAACAACTTAGCTAAATAACACACATAATAACATGTCGCTGATCAATGAAATTGGTTTTTATCTTTCTGTGTTGTATGAGCTCCTGCCTGTACCGTTGTTAAGGGAAACCTATAACAGAAAAATACTAGCACTTTCAGAATACATTCAAAGAACTATTTGATATTGGAGTAAATTAATAACAACAAGAAGACAACTAATTAAAAATCATGTGATCTTAAGATAATCAATATTTAAGAATGAAAGAAAACTCAATTCTGTTATCCATCATTTAACATTAGAAATAAATTCCATAATAATCAAATGATCAATTGATCATACATAAAAAATGGAATAAGAAATTATGGGCAACATATAACATTTAACAGTATGAAAACACCATATGATTGACAAGCTAAAGCTAAAATAAACCATTATAACATTTTCATAATATAATAATAATGAAAGAATTAAATGAAATAAGTATCACATGGATCTAAAGCCAAAGATGAATTACTTTCCCATATTCTTTCTCAAAATCACATGACCATATTGTAGTCCTTGAAGAATTGTTTTGGATAATAAACTCTTAAAGATTGAAAAAATTAATATATAAAAATGATAATAATTAACCATGTATTGATAAAAAAGACTAAAGCTATTTAAATCAATGCATAATAAATTATTGAAAGAATATGAAGATATTATATGAAAATAAAACCATTTTACTTACAAGACAAGAGCCATTAAGCAACCTGAAACTCCATATTCTTCTTTAAAAATACTCGTCCATTCTCCCAAAGCTTCCAGCCATCCATTACTCCATTTGAAAAGAAATAAAAAAAGTTTACAAAAGTAATAATATACAAAAGAGAAAGGATTAAAATCCTCCTCTCCAATTCCTCATCCCCTTTGGCTCTGATCTTTCTCATATATTTATAAAATGAATGTACAGTCTGGGCATCACTATTAATTTCCGCCACCTGAAATTTGCCTATAAAAGAGACCCAAATATCTCTCAAATCGTGCATTGTTTGGGGAAAATCTCTACAAGGAAGGTAAATGGGTCCATTTTGGTTCTGGGTTTTCAACCGTTTCTTCTAATTATTCATGGTTTGTCTGCAATCAGTCCTGCAAAATCGTGTGTCTGATTTTGACGCCTTTCCAAATTTTATCTGTTGTTGCTCATAAAATTATTTGTAGAAATCCAAAATTATTTTTGGATCAATCATCTTGAACGTATTTGGATAATAAAATCAAGCCATGATCAGATCCGTATCAAATATTTGATAATAGAAACCTGTGAAACAAAAAGAAACCTAAATTAATAACCTAAAAATTGTGAATAAAACAAAATCTAGAAAAATAAAAAATGAATTTAAACTAACTATAACTTATAAACAAACATTATTTATAATTTGTTTTCAAAGATGATCTAGAAGCTTTAAGTTAATGGAGAAAAAGTATTAATTTTAGTTTTTAACAAAATCAAACAAATGATAGATAATTCTTCGATTATTATTATTTTGAAATGAGATGCAAAATGAAAAAAGAATTTAATTAATTAACATCACCAAATGATTTTATGAAAATGAGAAACCAACCAATATATTATTTGATGAAGTATTGAACACATTATTCAAAATAGTCAAACTTTCTAATGAGCAAAAGAATGAACACATAATCATAATTTAAACGAACATAAACATTCGATAAAAATTAACGTTTTTGTTTAAATTGAGATTTTTATGCTCGTTTATAACTTTTGACATATACTCTTGTAATAAATGTCTCATACTGAAGTGAATGTCTTAAGTTTGTCTCAAAGCAAGCCAAGGAATGGAACTATTTGAAAAGGTTGATTCTGTAGTTCATTATAATTATCAAGATTCTAATGGGGGCCCTTTAAATTTTGTAAAAATATAAGGGGAGTTGTTGGGGCCCAACAGACCACCTCCTGGTTTATATCTCTTACACTACCCAGATTCCTTTGATCTAGAGATGGTATTTCAATTGAGAGAAAGGAACACTACAATAATCAAGGAAATGCAGGATAGTGCAATTAATGTAGAAGCTAATTTACTGATCAAAAGGTCAAAGATCAAGGCAGAAAAAAGGAAGAAAATAGCAAAGGAGAAACTAAAATCTTCAGAAGCTAAAATAGACATTCTAGCTAGCATAATGAAAGAAATCATGCAGAAAGTCATCATGGGAAATGAACTTGTTGTTCAAGGGCATCATGTTCCATTGGTTACAGAGAAAGAAAGGGTCATTTTTCCCAAACACTTTGTAGCTCACCCTTGGTATCATGGATTGGAAGATGATTATTTCATGTATTCAATTCACAACATAGTCAAAGATGAAACTCCAACTCAGCTTGTAGAAGAGAAATCAACTGATATGATGTGTATGTTAGATGAAATTTCTTTCATGGATGATCTACCCAAGTATGATAAATATGATGAGGATTACACCAAGGTGAATTCTTTAAAACCATCAACAACATATTGTTGAGAGGAAGAATATCAGTTAAAACTCAAATATGGCATTCAACCTATGCATAGAAATTATGACAGCAATGAGCAAAATGCAAAAAATCTCAGAGTAAGTGGAAAGGATTTACCCTTATGTTTCTCTTCATTTCAATTTTTGAGAGAAAATTATAAACAAGTTGTCAGTAGTAGAGATGAAGAATGTTCTAATGAATCTGTTAAGGATGTCATTGATGACATGGAAGTTGTTCTAGATCCAGGACTACAACACATGAGTTACATTGATAGTCAAACCACAGGTGAATTGATGCAGTATAATTTTGTACCATTAATCTTTAATTCATTTCAGTTTTTGAAGAAAAATGTTGCTAATATCCCTGAGTATGTACTGAAGGATAAAAACATAGAAAATCAAGAAGTTTCATTGGAAAATGCAACAGTCATGTCAATTCCTACAAGATCCAATAGTTGATGTGTTGGATGACTTGTGTTTTCCAAGTCATGTGTCATTTATCGGTTATGGGCTTAAAAGTGGTTATGATATAGACATGATTAGGAAATCTCTTTCATGGTCTGGTTCAACAGGAGTTTCTTTTCAAAGTTCATCAAAAACTCTGTAGTCAAATCAGAATTTGCATAATAATATAGATAACATATGTACATTACCATCTCTTGGTTTTGAAGTGGTTGAATTTGAATATCAAGAAATAGGTCATGTCTATCATGATCCTATTGATATGTATATATTGGGGGAACTATTCTTTTCAGAATTTCAATTGATACCTGGAGCCTCTTTGATCTTCAACGGTTTCAAAGCTTCCAATAGCTAAAGCTTGGAGATTTTTGAAGAATTTTTGAATTATATATGTATAAATAAGTTTCACTAAGGAAAAAAAAAATAAGGGGAGGGGATTGTAATATCCCCAGGTAGAACCCCAGTTGTAATTATGGATTGTAAACATTTTTGATAGGCTGGTGAGCCGAGTTATAATAAGTTAGAAGGATTATGTGTTCATTAGGTCGGAGAGCCTATATACTAAGGCCATTAAGCCTTATTTTGTATATGTAAATGCTCACATCATTAAATATAATTACATCGTTGTGTGTAGACCAACCACGAAGAAAGCTTTATGGGGGACTAAGCTCCACTAGGTAGGGAAAGGGAATGGGATAAGAGTCTAGGAAAAGGGGCTAATCTAGAGGGCTTACCTCTAAGGGAATAATATTATATTATTATTTCCTAGAGGCTAAGGTTTGGACATAACCTATGTTGTCCTAGGTTCCTATGGGAAGGGAATGAATGTTAAGTGGAGCTCATGCAGCTTCAGGAAGACATGTGTCAACCTGGGTGCATGCAGTTTTAGGTGGGAAAATTAGTTCGTTGCGATTCTCTCGCGATGGTGGGAAGAATCCCCACTTGCATGTACACAGATCGAGAGCCTTCACACAACCATCCTTTTCCTCCATTGTTGACCTATGCAACCTAAAAAACCGACACATCATGTTATGAAGCTAATTGTTTTTGCATGTGAAGCACAACACGACTGTGTAGTGCCTAAGCCAGATCACACCTTAGCCATTTGTTGTTGCTAACCACGTATTTTATGGGCTGATGTGGCTTGATTTCATTATGAAAGCCCATACCCAATTTTTTTTTTGTGGTTACCCTCTAGACTTAGGAGCTGGATAGAAGAAGAAGGTTGTCAGGCCTATGAGAAACTCTCTCCAGGTGAGAGAGTGTGTTGAGGAAGTGAGCTCTCCTGGAGGAAGTCCAATAGTAACTACAAAGCTATGAGAATTCTTGATCCAGCCTATTGTTGAAGCCCTGAAAAGGCAGGTGTAGCAGTCGATGGATTGTGTGACAGTGAAGGTGTATGCTCTTGGGGTGGAACAAGCATGTGGGGAATGAAAGTTTGTGAGTTGTGGGTGTAAGTGGATCCTTGGAGTAATTCCTTATTGTTGAACTGTGTGATTTTCCTATCGACCTTTCCTATCCTATGAATCCCTTTCCCGATGGATTTTAGTCCCATCTCGGGGGTGACCCACTGCTGAGAGTGATGTGCAACGTGGTCTATGGCTGGGAAGTTCGTGGAAGGTCTACACGTAGTTGGTGGTCTTATATTAAAATATAAGTGTCACCTCTAAGTTCATTTACATGTTGTTTAATTATACATATGATATAATTGATAAGTAATTCATGGATATATTGTATATGTTGTATGTGTAGGCTTACTGTTATTTCCGCATTAATCTGTGTATTATTAGAATACGTCATTTGTATATGCTTATATATAGGTAGATTATAATTGTCATTTCTATGTTTATATGGATGTGTATGATGTTTCTGCAAGTATCTCTATGTGGCATAGCCCAGTCGATTAAGGTTGGGGCTTTCACAGAATGGTATCATAGCATGAACTTTATTTTGGTGCCATGGCTTGGCCTGTTGGTCTATGGTCGGGGATGTAGAAAAGATACAATTTATTAGGTAGCATTACTCAGAAGAGTTTGATGGTCGTGGACGTTACAAATTGGTATCAGAGCGAAAAGATGTTTACAGAGTGATGTTTCCTGACCTATTGGTGGTTGGGGACGTTACAATTCTTCATATAAATTCACATTGATTCGAAATTATAGCAAAGTACAGTAAGGTGTACTTGCCCACGTGACAAATAAAAGAATGATGGGGTTTAGAATTTCCATTTGGAAAGGTTATTTACTAAAATTATAACTCTTTGAGTGATATGATTACTCCAACATCCGATCGCATCAAATATAAATTGATTTAATTATTGCAAGGTTTTACGAATTACAAAGTTTTTTGAAGCATTTCCAAATTTGTATAATAAACCATGTCATATCCTTCTCAACGCAAATGTGATATGGTGACGGACTTTGTAATGATAATGCTTGTTAATTTTAGGATAGAAATAACACTCAATTTCTTTATAACACAATATAAGCTACCATAGTGAATGAAATAAAGATAGAACAAAATAGTTCTAAAATCCAATATAACCTTGTAGCTTATATAATACTTATCCAAAAACCATATAATTATGAATCTCAATTACCATCAACATGAAAGTTCAATAACTTGTCCTATACAAAATAAAACTTAAGTGTTTAAAATTCAAATAAATTTTGTAGCCAGGGAAATTATGTAGCTAAAAAAACAACACTTAATTCATATGATCAGAATCCAAAATGTAATGAGTTATAAGAATTTAAAAATTCATTCCTATGAGTAAAAAAAAAGTCCAAGTCATTTAGAAAATAGTGAAACCATATAAAATGATATGACATTTGGCCGATATCGAAAGTAAATCCTCTTGAACTTCATGTTAAAAATCATGAAATTCAAGAGAGGAATCATTCAATCAACTCATACGAAAGATTAAAACATGAAAAGGTTTCAATGCAAAGTATTGATACTCGGAAACGATCATAGCAAAAACATATTTACATAATCCAATAAAAGGGAAATTCAATCATTGCAAAATAAATTCTCAAAAAATTAAGGGGCCCAAATTTTATATTTAATCGTTAAACACAAATTTCGGAGGCTTTTATTCATGACAACAATGTGTTATAACTATTGAATTATTAATGTTATTCTATTTCCATAAGGTATAAGATTCATTATCTTCAATTCCTTATATGCATATCTTGTTTTTCTTCTAATTCACCACTTCACTCACCTTCAAATCTAAAATTTATGAAACACTCATGGACAAATTCCTCTTGGAGATGAGATTGTTTGAGGGCTGAGAGTTTTAAATGAGAGATAAAAACTTGCTAAATTTTGCACAATTTTCCTTATTGCAAGAATGGATTTAACACTCACTATGATTCTTATCCCCTGGGATGCATCGGCATCATTGCATTGACAACCTCGAACATATCAAGAGATAACATATGAAATGACATCATCAATGGAACAATGATGAGGGGTACCAAGATGATCAATATGAAGAAAGGAATCTAGTGGGATAGGTCCCAAATAAGGGTGTCGGTGGGGCAACTACTATTT
>JASDQU010099047.1:10170-20911 GCA_032191745.1 Picea mariana
AAAAATAAAAAATGAATTTAAACTAACTATAACTTATAAACAAACATTATTTATAATTTGTTTTCAAATATGATCTAGAAGCTTCAAGTTAATGGAGAAAAAATATTAATTTTAGTTTTTAACAAAATCAAACAAATGATAGATAATTCTTTGATTATTATTATTTTGAAATGAGATGCAAAATGAAAAAAAAAAATAATTAATTAACATCACCAAATGATTTTATGAAAATGAGAAACCAACCAATATATTATTTGATGAAGTATTGAACACATTATTCAAAATAGTCAAACTTGCTAATGAGAAAAAGAATGAACACATAATCATAATTTAAACGAACGTAAACATTCGATAAAAATTAACGTTTCTGTTTAAATTGAGATTTTTATGCTCGTTTATAACTTTTGACATATACTCTTGTAATAAATGTCTCATACTAAAGTGAATGTCTTAAGTTTGTCTCAAAGCAAGCCAAGGAATGGAACTAGTTGAAAAGGTTGATTCTGTAGTTCATTATAATTATCAAGATTCTAATGGGGGCCCTTTAAATTCAATAAAAATATAAGGGGAGTTGTTGGGGCCCAACAGACCACCTCCTGGTTTAGATCTCTTACACTACCCAGATTCCTTTGATCTAGAGATGGTATTTCAATTGAGAGAAAGGAACACTACAATAATCAAGGAAATGCAGGATAGTGCAATTAATGTAGAAGCTAATTTACTGATCAAAAGGTCAAATATCAAGGCAGAAGAAAGGAAGAAAATAGCAAAGGAGCAACTAAAATCTTCAGAAGCTAAAATAGACATTCTGGCTAGCATAATGAAAGAAATCATGCAGAAAGTCATCATGGGAAATGAACTTGTTGTTCAAGGGCATCATGTTCCATTGGTTACAGAGAAAAAAAGGGTCATTTTTCCCAAACACTTTGTAGCTCACCCTTGGTATCATGGATTGGAAGATGATTATTTCATGTATTCAATTCACAACATAGTCAAAGATGAAACTCGAACTCAGTCTGTAGAAGAGAAATCAACTGATATGATGTGTATGTTAGATGAAATTTCTTTCATGGATGATCTACCCAAGTATGATAAATATGATGAGGATTACACCAAGGTGAATTCTTTAAAAACATCAACAACAGAGAAAAAAAGGGTCATTTTTCCCAAACACTTTGTAGCTCACCCTTGGTATCATGGATTGGAAGATGATTATTTCATGTATTCAATTCACAACATAGTCAAAGATGAAACTCGAACTCAGTCTGTAGAAGAGAAATCAACTGATATGATGTGTATGTTAGATGAAATTTCTTTCATGGATGATCTACCCAAGTATGATAAATATGATGAGGATTACACCAAGGTGAATTCTTTAAAAACATCAACAACATATTGTTGAGAGGAAGAATATCAGTTGAAACTCAAATATGACAGTCAACCTATGCATAGAAATTATGACAGCAATGAGCAAAATGCAAAAAATCTCAGAGTAAGTGGAAAGGATTTACCCTTATGTTTCTCTTCATTTCAATTTCCGAGAGAAAATTATAAACAAGTTGTCAGTAGTAGAGATGAAGAATGTTCTAATGAATCTGTTAAGGATGTCATTGATGACATGGAAGTTGTTCTAGATCCAGGACTACAACACATGAGTTACATTGATAGTCAAACCACAGGTGAATTGATGCAGTATAATTTTGTACCATTAATCTTTAATTCATTTCAGTTTTTGAAGAAAAATGTTGCTAATATCCCTGAGCATGTACTGAAGGATAAAAACATAGAAAATCAAGAAGTTTCATTGGAATCAATGCAACAGTCATGTCAATTCCTACAGGATCCAATAGTTGATGTGTTGGATGACTTGTGTTTTCCAAGTCATGTGTCATTTTTCAGTTATGGGCTTAAAAGTGGTTATGATATAGACATGATTAGGCAATCTCTTTCATGGTCTGGTTCAACAAGAGTTTCTTTTCAAAGTTCATCAAAAAATCTGTAGTCAAATCAGAATTTGCATAATAATATAGATAACATATGTACATTACCAGCTCTTGGTTTTGAAGTGGTTGAATTTGAATATCAAGAAATAGGTCATGTCTATCATGATCCTATTGATATGTATATATGGGGGAACTATTATTTTCATAATTTCAATTGATACCTAGAGCCTCTTTGATCTTCAATGGTTTCAAAGCTTCCAATAGCTAAAGCTTGGAGATTTTGGAAGAATTTTTGAATTGTATATGTATAAATAAGTTTCACTGAGGAAAACACAAAAATAAGGGGAGGGGATTGTAATATCCCCAGGTAGAACCCCAGTTGTAATTATGGATTGTAAACATTTTTGATAGGCTGGTGAGCCGAGTTATAATAAGTTAGAAGGCTTATGTGTTCATTAGGTCGGAGAGCCTATATACTAAGTCCATTAAGCCTTATTTTGTATATGTAAATGTTCACATCATTAAATATAATTACATCGTTGTGTGTAGACCAACCACGAAGAAAGCTTTATGGGGGACTAAGCTCCACTAGGAAGGGAAAGGGAATGGGATAAGAGTCTAGGAAAAGGGGATAATCTAGAGGGCTTACCTCTAAGGGAATAATATTATATTATTATTTCCTAGAGGCTAAGGTTTGGACATAACCTATGTTGTCCTAGGTTCCTATGGGAAGGGAACGAATATTAAGTGGAGCTCATGCAGCTTTAGGAAGACATGTGTCAACCTGGGTGCATGCAGTTTTAGGTGGGAAAATTAGTTCGTTGTGATTCTCTCGTGATGGTGGGAAGAATCCCCACTTGCATGTACACAGATCGAGAGCCTTCACACAACCATCCTTTTCCTCTATTTTTGACCTATGCAACCTAAAAAACCGACACATCGTGTTATGAAGCTAATTGTTTTTGCATGTGAAGCACAACACGACTGTGTAGTGCCTAAGCCAGATCGCACCTTAGCCATTTGTTGTTGCTAACCACGTATTTTATGGGCTGATGTGGCTTGATGTCATTACCAAAGCCCATACCCAATTTTTTTGTTGTGGTTACCCTCTAGACTTAGGAGCTGGATAGAAGAAGAAGGTTGTCAGGCCTATGAGAAACTCTCTCCACGTGAGAGAGAGTGTGTTGAGGAAGTGAGCTCTCCTGGAGGAAGTCCAGTAGTAACTACAAAGCTATGAGAATTCTTGATCCAGCCTATTGTTGAAGCCCTGAAAAGGTAGGTGTAGCAGTTGATGGATTGTGTGACAGTGAAGGTGTACGCTCTTGTGGTGGAACAAGCATGTGGGGAATGATAGTTTGTGAGTTGTGGGTGTAAGTGGATCCCTGGAGGAATTCCTTCTTGTTGAACTGTGTGATTTCCCTATCGACCTTTCCTATCCTATGAATCCCTTTCCCGATGGATTTTAGTCCCATCTCGGGGGTGACCCACTGTTGAGAGTGATGTGCAACGTGGTCTATGGCTGGGAAGTTCGTGGAAGGTCTACACACAGTTGGTGGTCTTATATTAAAATATAAGTGTCACTTCTAAGTTCATTTACATGTTGTGTAATTATACATATGATATAATTGATGAGTAATTCTTGGATATATTGTATATATTGTATGTGTAGGCTTACTGTTATTTCCGCATTAATCTGTGTATTATTAGAATACGTCGTTTGTATATGTTTATATATAGGTAGATTATAATTGTCATTTCTATGTTTATATGGATGTGTATGATGTTTCCGCAAGTATCTCTATGTGGCATAGCCCAATAGATTAAGGTTGGGGCTTTCACAGAATGGTATCATAGCATGAACTTTATTTTGGTGGCATGGCTTGGCCTGTTGGTCTATGGTTGAGGATGTAGAAAAGATACAATTTATTAGGTAGCATTACTCAGAAGAGTTTGATGGTCGAGGACGTTACAAATTGGTATCAGAGAGAAAATATGTTTACGGAGTGATGTTTCCTGACCTATTGGTGGTTGGGGACGTTACAATTCTTCATATAAATTCACATTGATTCGAAATTATAGCAAAGTAAAGTAAGGTGTACTTGCCCACGTGAAAAATAAAAGAATGATGGGGTTTAGAATTTCCATTTGGAAAGGTTATTTACTAAAATTATAACTCTTTGAGTGATATGATTACTCCAACATCCGATCAAATCAAATATAAATTGACTTAATTATTGCAAGGTTTTACGAATTACAAAGTTTTTTGAAGCATTTCCAAATTTGTATAATAAACCATGTCATATCCTTCTCAACGCAAATGTGATATGGTGACAGACTTTGTAATGATAATGCTTGTTAATTTTAGGGTAGAAAGAGCATTCAATTTCTTTATAACACAATATAAGCTACCATAATGAATGAAATAAAGATAGAACAAAATAGTTCTAAAATCCAATATAACCTTGTAGCTTATATAATACTTATCCAAAAACCATATAATTATGAATCTCAATTACCATCAACATGAAAGTTCAATAACTTGTCCTATACAAAATAAAACTTAAGTGTTTAAAATTCAAAGAAATTTTGTAGCCAGGGAAATTATGTAGCTAAAAAAACAACACTTAATTCATATGATCAGAATCCAGAATGTAATGAGTTATAAGAATTTAAAAATTCATTCCTATGAGTAAAACAAAAGTCCAATTCATATAGAAAATAGTGAAACCATATAAAGTGATATGACATTTGGCCAATATCGAAAGTAAATCCTCTTGAAATTCATGATAAAAATCATGAAATTCAAGAGAGGAATCATTCATTCAACTCATATGAAAGATTAAAACATGAAAAGGTTTCAATGCAAAGTATTGATACTCGGAAACGATCATAGCAAAAACATATTTACATAATCCAATAAAAGGGAAATTCAATCATTGCAAAATAAATTCTCAAAAAATTAAGGGGCCCAAATTTTATATTTAATCATTAAACACAAATTTGGGAGGTTTTTATTCATGACAACAATGTGTTATAACTGTTGAATTATTAATGTTATTCTATTTCCATAAGGTATAAGATTCATTATCTTCAATTCCTTATATGCTTATCTTGTTTTTCTTCTAATTCACCACTTCACTCACCTTCAAATCTAAAATTTCTGAAACACTCATGGACAAATTCCTCTTGGAGATGAGATTGTTTGAGGGCTGAGAGTTTTAAATGAGAGATAAAAACTTGCTAAATTTTGCACAATTTTCCTTATTGCAAGAATGGATTTAACACTCACTATGATTCTTATCCCCTAGGGTGCATCGGCATCATTGCATTGAAAACCTCGAACATATCAAGGGATAACATATGAAATGACATCATCAATGGAACAATGATGAGGGGTACCAAGATGATCAATATGAAGAAAGGAATCTAGTGGGATAGGTCCCAAATAAGGGTGTCGGTGGGGCAACTACTATTTTTTTTTTTTTTTTACTCATGTGGAATTATACTCCGATATTAATAACACTCCGGTGACAGAATTCTCAAATTCTTAAAAGGGGATATTGTGTAGGAATTTCATAGCCTGGATGTAGGAAGAAGATTTTCCCACAATGGATGTGCAAAATTTCAACATTGTTTCTATTTTGTTCTATTCCGACGGAAATGGTTTGGGTTTTGAGGATTCCTAAGGACAAAGGATTTCCTTGTGATATATCTCTTTGATACACCAACAAGGTCCAACAATAGTACTCATTCCAATATCTCATGGCTCTAACTAAGGAGGTTTAATTGTACCCTTAGCCATAGTACCTGATTACCTAGGTACATGAGAATTGTTTTCTCGAGTGTTCCTCTCGGTGCCACTATAGCATTCAGACAATCCATTGGATGAGGTATGGATAGTTTCAAGATACCTATGGGACTCCTGACATACTCAATGGTACATGGGAGTGAAATTCCATGTACATGTTTTGTCAGATGTGGTACTACTCGAATGGGTACCAAGAGGAGTTGTAGGGGTTCCCAGTAAGGTGAAATCATGTGTAGTTCCTACGTGTATTCTTCCCAACCACAGTTTTACCTTCTTAATGACAAAACATTGTACTTTATCAAAGTTGGAACATGTCTCTAGCCTATGTGTGTGTGTGTGTGTGTGTGTGCAAAGGAAAGAGCTCTATTACCACTTGTAAGGTACCAGAAGGAAATATGTAGAGAATTAACACAATTCTATCACAATAATTAGCAGAAAGAAACAAATGGTAATCAAATTGACACAATAGATCCAAAAAATGATACCTTTATTATATTAAGAGAAAATTTCACTTTCCTCTTTGAGGGGAAACGTCCAATAGAGCGGAGCTCGAGTAGAAATGATTTCACAAAACAATGCTTTCAACCCCTATATATACTAATTCTATCTTCTTGAGAACATTCTAGAGGAATAAATTTATAGAGGTGTAACCTTCTAGTAAATATTCTTATATTAGATGTGTTCACATTATTACATATGCCTTATTTACTAATGATGGTCTTTATTACATAGAAAAACATATTATTCTATCTAGTTGAGGGGTTAGGGAGGTTAAGACTCTAACAACATGAGTCACCTACCAAATCCATTCTAACACTTTTATGGATAATATTGATAAGACCTACATTGACAAGTTTCCCCATGCAACCATTGTTGACCAATTTTTAACACATCTTGAAATATGAAAGTCTAACCACATCCTACATATTCTTGTAAAATCCCATCTAGAGACCATCAGGGCCTAGAAACTTGTCATTATTGAACCCTTCCAAATTTTCCCACATTTTGTCCAACTAACCCCCTAATGCAAGTCATTGTATCCTTTGGAGGAAAAATATTGCAAGCTATTATCTCTTAACGAAGTGGAAACTAAGTAATTCATTTTCAAGTTCTTATTTTACTATGAGATTTAGTGGAAGTATTGTTGTACTATTAAGGATTATGGTTGGATTGTATTTTTATTCTTTTGTTCTCTTAACAATAAATGATTATATTTATTCATTAGAGATATGGTTCCTTTTAGGAATAAGGTATTGCAAAATTATCCTAAACCTACCTGATTGATGATAACATTATTCAAACCCATTTCAACTAGTGGGGATGTCAAGCGCCTTGAAACTACCTATGGTATTAGAGAAGATAGGGGTACATGGGATAGAAAATATACCAACACATAAGCATTCAAATACTTGATTTTGTTTTATATCCAACAATCAAAATAGATTGAATAATGTCATTCCTTGCATCTAGTTTATAGCTTGTAATTGGTACTATATAAATAGGTTCTTTATTTCATCTAGAATTCACTTGATAGTGGATGCTAGGAAATGTTTCTAAATGTATATTCTCATGTGGATAATTATGATGTCTCCAAGGATAGCTTCTCTAACTCCTCTTATCCTTGGCCACTTTCCAACTTGTTACCCTTAATATTTCATGAGGGATACATATGTGATTATCATAACACATTCCAAGGATTTGCATGATGATAGCTTCATGAAGATGGTACTTCAATTGGGTTACTTTAGTACTTTGGACTGAAGGAGACTCATTTTTACTTATTGGAATATCATTTTTGATGGATTATTTCTCGACACACCTCTCCTAGTTCAATCATTTGATTGATGAATCACAGTGATATATATATTTGATGATTATGGAGTATTCTAGTGGATTTGGTGATTATGCTTTCTACCTCACATAAATCATTTTAGCATTATGGCATTGTTCTTGGTGTATCTCTCATCTTCTACAAAGAACTCTTCACCTTTTCTTATGTATGATGGTTCTGTCCCTCCAATGGGTTGGCTATGGTGGTGATGATTTTATTGGTTGATTGGTTAGGAGGGAACATATCGTGTGTTCCCCTTATCTTATGCTATTGACCATCACTTGCCACTAGGTTAGCCTTTGGTAGAGAAATATTTGAGCTTATTGTAATCATTGAAAAATTGATCACATCAATACATACAATGGTTGAACAAAGTACCATCACAACATATCAATTATCATCCATCTATAATTTATCTAATCAATTCAACAAGTCACATAAATATACAAACAATCCCTTGAATTTCTATGCAATTTTCTCAAAGCCTTTCTACACACATCTGCACGAGCCAACACAATTGAATCTGAGCAACCCGTGTAGATGTAGAAATGATGTATTAATGCATCTGGTTGGGCCTCAACCACTTCCATATTGAGGTGTACCTCAACAAGACACCCAAATCAGTTCGAACTCTATCCTTGGGGATATGGGAGGATGCAAGGAAACAAGGAATTCATTAGTATTTTTATGCTACTTATTTTTTTTTGGAGAATCCATCTATTCTTTTAAGAGCTATTTGAGAAATCATAACAAGTGGTATACTTATCACCTATTGAGACGTGTAACCAAGAAGTTGTTCACCATTGTTACTCCATTTTTAGGAGAGTAGAGCTCTATTTTGAGGAACTCAAGATCCCTCCCAAGGAGGAAGAGTGGATTCATAAATCCCCATACTTCTCCTGGGTGTTACTAATTTGAAGATTAGTCCTATTGGTAGTTATCACTTGTTTCATTTTCATGTTTCCATTTGAGTTTTATATATGCTTAGTTTAGTTTTATTTTCTTGTCATTTGTTTTTGTATTTTCTCTTTGGTTGATCCACTAATTAACTAACCAAATTCTATGGTGTCTTGTTGGCCTAACTATATAGTTAAGTGACTTGTTTTTCTCACCCAAATAGTAAAAACAAAACAACATATTGGCGAACATATTAGGGAGTTGGATCAAATTCCTCCCTAATTAGGACCTTATATCTTTATCTCTCATCAATTTGTGTTTGCAGGGGTCAAAATCGTTCTAGACCAACCCTGAGATGCATAAATTGAGCCTCTGATCAAGAGAATTCATTTCAAATTTGCATTCTCGTTGTTTGATAGTGTTTGTGCAGGTTCGGGCAAAATAGACACACAGACCATGAAAATTGTGCCTTTTCCATTTTTTCCTTTCAAACAAATTGCGCAATTTGTGCACTTTGTGCGACTTTCAAAACTAGAGGTCGTGCAGAAGTCATCTTTATCATTGATTGTAATGGTTTTTCGAGTTGGTTTCACTAAGAATTTTTAGTTTTATTTTTCATCACTTTGTAAAACCATAAAAATTAGACTTAGAGTTCTTTCTTTCACTAGTATTTAACAAAGCATATACATTTAAAGGGGTAAAAGGAACCATAAGATATTTCCCTTTCTTTGTTTCCACATGGATGGATTAATATAGCATTGAACTCTAGAGTTAAGTTTTTTATTTTGCAATCATCAACCAAAGTGAGACTAGGATGTGATTTTGATATTCTTGAGTATTCTCTTTCCCTTACACCTTTGATTGATATGGGGGAATGAGAAAAAGGTCTCTTAAGAAACTCCATGTACCTTTAATTAATCAAACAATTAGGATAGGCCAATACCTCTCATTTTTATTTTTGACATTGAAAAACAAATATTAAAGAATTAAAGGGACCATGCATTCCCACATGCTTGCAATATTAGGATAGCTTCAAAATTCTTAAAGTAATAAAAAGCAACTTAGGAATTGTAAAGGATTTGTAAGGACCCAATGTCCACATGCTTTGCAATCTAGGAAGAGTTTCATTTTATTAGATTAGACAACATCCTAGGGAGTTTAAAGGATCAAAATTAAGGAGCCATATATCCGCATTGCTAGTGATCTAGGGATTTTGAATTATGCAAGGATTTTCTAAACACACTTAGTAAGATAAATTAATCAAGATTTGTAATGGACCAATAAATTTCCACATGCTAAAATATTGCATTTAACTCATTAAAAATCATTTGACACTATCACTTCTTGCACACAAGAGCACCTCACCACACACTTAAATATTTCTATTGCATATTTAGAGTCATAGTATGCTCTTCTCCATGTGCCCACAAGAGATCTAGGAGAATAAGAAAGACTACATACATCCTTGGAAACTTTCTACACAATTTTAATCAACGAGTTTGGTTCATGACCACAATCTCACAACCCAATTCCAATCCTAAAATTAACCATTAAGCAACTCATTTTTAACCTCCACAAGAGGAACACAAAATAAGTTTGTAGTCTAAGTTAAGATTTTGGGGGTAGGTATCCAAAAACGAAACCATTATCATTTTCACATTTGAAACTTAGAAGTCAATGAGTAGGGAACCAAAATCCTCTAAATCAAGTGTTCCTACACTATAAGGGAGGGGGATACCCATGAAAGGTCAAAGGACGAGTTCATGTTGTTTTTTGTGTGCCACCTTGAGTCACCCAACTCTTGGAAAGCATCCAACTCATGACCCATTTCTTAGGTTGAAACTATAAATGTCATGCTTAATCGAGGTAACTTAGTTTTCAAAAACTAGGATTTATACTTAGGTGGTGGTTGTGGGTTGTAATCGCACCTCAATCATATTTTGAATGTGTTAGTGCCTAAAATGTAGCAGCAACATTTTAAGTGTTTCATTAGATCAAGGCTTAGTTTGCCCATTTCCCAAGTCTTTGGTTAGTTCATAAATTCCAATTCCTTCATTAAACTTTGACAAGTTCCTAATTGATCGTATTTTTGCTCAAAACCCTGTGAGCTTTGGCTTATGACCTGCAATACAAAAAATAATAAATTGTTATTTTTTTCCTAAGATCCAAAAATGCATTCCTATATTTTCAAATAAAAAATATAATTTTATGCATTCCTATATTTTCAAATAAAAAATATAATTTTTATTTTCCCTTTTTACC
>JASDQU010099048.1:9344-21353 GCA_032191745.1 Picea mariana
CCACGATCTTTCCTTTCACGATATCCAACACTTTATTTTTGGCAAGGATGAGGTCAATCCTTGTCTTCCATGATTTAAAGTTAGAAGCCCCTTCTAACTTGTTTTCTGACTTCATAGAGTAAGTCATGACTGCTTTGACTTGGTCAACCTTTGACTTTGACCAAAAGCTCAAACTTGGCATCTTAGCTTGCTGAGAGTACCAGAAGGTGCGTTGGGTTAGAGAGCACTAGGCTATCCATAAATTAGGTCAATCTCTTCACTTAAGGTGCCTCAACAAGAGGGTTAGGATTTTGTTGCTATAGCAAAAACTAACTGCAACTGCAACTGTAATTGAGCAAATCCTCCCAATCTATCTTCGAGTGGTTAGACTATCTGAAGATAGTGTGGGCCCATAACCTGTTAGAAATAATAGGTGTGCTTGTTTAACCATATAGACAATATAGCAATATTGTCACCCAACCATAGGCCGAAGCCACCCCCGAGCACCTTAACCTTAATAGAGAATAATTCTAAAAGCAAACCCTAGGCCTAATAGCCAATCAATGTAGCGTACCTCTCTCTAGAGCTAGCACACAAGGCAGAAAGTCCAAACCATAACCAATAGAAATTCCAAGCTTAAACTGAGAATATAGGTTGCAGTAGCTGGAGCTACAACTACTCTCCAGACTTGCGCACTTACTCAGTTTTGGCAATGCGCACTCTTCCATTTCTGCAGTTGCGAGCTGCATGTGTCAAATGAGATCTGGCGTCCTGTATTTATATTGCTCCTCCTTCGCTGTCTTGGCCGACTTCTCATTCTGGAGGCTAAAAGCTCAATATTAAATATTTCCTTTAGCCGACTTGTCTTCTAGGGTTATGTCCAATGCTTTAGGATTTCTTCTTGCTTCCCGGAATATTCTATTCTTGTCCGGGTTACACGTGGAAGTTAATACCTTCTGCAGCTACCATAATATCAACAATTACCACCGGAGGAAGACAATTTTGACAATGAGGAATCAAATCGATGTCATGCTGAGTTTCAATTACTGGCCTAATGAACACAGTGCAAGGAAGGTGCACTATTTCTTCATCGAGAGGATGGGTTATTGGAATTGTTTAGAAAGCACATGAGTAGTATTTGCCATTTAGAGCTTCACTAGTTATGTATTTTGTCGCTGATATGTATTGCACTTAGTGCCATTTTGATATACACTCTTACATGGTATATAGATGAACAAACTTTGCATATTGTCTCTAATGGTTTGGAATCATGGTTTGAAAGCTTTAAAATAATTCTTTTCATTAAAATTTAATTATTTAATGTATTTTTTATTGAACCGAGTCATTGAAATCAGACTGGTCCAAGTTGATCTGGTTCCGAGTCGATGTCCGGCTTGATAGGTGATAGAGTTGATGTCCGGTTCTGGTTTTAAAAACTATGCATAGAACTGCAATTTTGAGTCATGGTGATGCAGTAATGGAATTTAAGCAGTGGCATAAAAAACCATAATAGCAAGATTCAAATACGAATACGAATTCTAATACAATTTGGTATGGAAAAAATATGTATTGGAAAAAAACCCAGTACAGCTTCAATACGGAAGTATACATCTCATAGATACAATAATATGCATTTTGTTCTAAATTTTAAAAGAATTTCAACCTCAGGAAAGCACAATAAATCAGAAAACGTTCACTCAGAAATTTGACAATTTAGTTTATATTTATAGGTCTTTTAAGTTTTTTATTTAATGTTTTCGAGGTTTTGGCACTGTTTTTTTGGTTTTATGGATAGACGGGTATCAAAGACATGAGGTATATTATCAGAGATAGTCAAAAGTAAGTTGACTGTACCATATCCATACTGTATGAAATTTTGCGGAATTTCATACTGCTGCTGAATCTCCATACAGCAAAAGTCAATATGGATGAATCTTGTTACTATGATAAAAACTAGCTGCTTAGGGGGCAGCTGTACCTTATGAAACAGTCAATAATTGTTAGCTTCAATTAAGATACTGGTCAGGCACTATTTTTGGGTTCTTGGCTGGATTAATTACAATCCCAACATCAAATTCAGTTAAATATGTTTGGTGAGATTGTCAAATGACAAGCATTCAGTGTTTGCTGTGTCCATTATATGCTTTGTTTAACAAGAAGTGAATGGAATGCTTGTTAATCTATTTTAGTTTTGCTTTGGCTTGCCGGAGAGTAGACTGTGGAACTGTGAATCATTAAGTTTGGGCGGGACTTGAATAGAGACAATATATAGAATGATTTTCAATGTAGTAAATAGTTTTGGGTTGCAGGGCTCATTCAGTATAAGACTATTGTTTGTGCAGACAAGTCTTAAAGGATTAATCTTCTGTCAACAGTAGTTGTGCATACAAATGGTCATATTTATATGGCTAAGTTGGGGCTTCTAAGCAAAGTCTGTTGGGTGTTGGTCTAGCAGAAAGTTGGGGTGCTTGCTGTAATGATGGCCCAGGTTCAAATCTCAATCTCAATGAAGTCTCAATCTTGATAGGCGAATGTGGCCACTTTGTAATTTCAGCTCAGTTGTATAACTGTTACTGTTAAAAACAAAGTTGGCACTTCTATGCAAGGCAGTGGTAGGAATGGACTTTATGATAGTATTTCTTGATTTAGTTTGACATGCATTCGAGACAAGATATGGAGATGGTGTGACACTGTTTACAAAGCATTTTTTTAAAACAAAAACAGATTTATATTGACTGCTGAAATGATGACATACAGGTTTGGAAAGCCAGGTCCCTGAATTTCTTGTAGGGGTTACAGGTATCTCAGCTATAGTGGCTGGCATATTGGCATTGCCAAACCAAAGAATCTCCAAAAGATTTTCACAAAACAAAACCCTGACTATACCTGATGGGCAAAATAAACTTATAGCAAGACAATACCAAGTGTGCCTACAGATACATTAATATGACTTGCCTGATATAAACTTTTTTGAAGTCCCAGAGTGGCCAGACTGCTTAGAGTTACCCTTCTTGACACCGTCCAATGACTTTCCCTTTACATGGTTTGAGAACCTTAGAAAGCAAGGAGTTGGGCAGTTATTTCCAACTAGTGGCATTGATATGATTTGAAATATAACTTGAAGAATGCTATTTATCTATGCAGATTGAAAGTTTGGGCATCTTTGGTTTGGATAACAAAAGAATGTGGAGAGGAAGCCACATGAGTCTCAACAAGGCAGTACAACCTCCCTATGATATCATAGTACATAGGACATCTAAAAAGAGATGCTCTTCTGACTTAGTGTCTTGTAAGTGGCATTGTTGGCAAGTCTTATCAGGTTAAGGGAGGTGGTGATGAGTGTCAACCTGAAGCTGATGAGAGCAAACTCAACATTGTCAAAGGGGAATCCTAAGGCCATTCATCCCATGTTTGTGCATATATGCAAGGCTAATGATAAGACCATCTTTCAACTGCACGTAGTGCTCAAAATAATAGCCATCTTGGTATTGAGACCCTCGAGGAGTGCGATCCAAGTGACATGTATGAACTACCTGTAGCTTTTTGATCACCTAGTTCAAGCATATTTGGATGGTAGGAGGTGACCTCGAGCATATAAAAATTCCTTGAAAGGAGGAAGGTGATTAGAGGGAGATGATTGTTACCTCCTCTCACCTAGGGGTATCTAGAGGAGATCATGTCTCATGGTCCACAATGAAGACAATGATCCTAGAGATGATCATCAACATTCTCCACAGACAATAACCCCTCAGATGCCTACCCCCTCATGCCAACTCATTCCATTTCACTCGATTTAGCATGGTTCATCTGATGATGGTGGTCCAACACACATGAGGTACATTGGTCATTATTTCGTATAAAGTGTTACATTTAATGCATTCGGAATTTAGGTGAGGATCATGGGTTGAAGTCAGATAATGGATCATGATTGCTTGGAAGTTATGTTGTTTTCCTTGTTTCAACTTGGTGGTCATCATATGTGTCTTAGTTTAGTGTTGTCACTCTTGGGGAACATGGGTATTTTTAAGAGGCCTTGATAGGGATAACGTACCACTCCCACCCATACTTAACACATTCCATCTATTTTTCCTTCCGTTGTCCTATATTTTGGAAATAGATGTTACATATACACAAAAAAGGTTCGTGCCTTCATCCTCCTTTGAGAAGAAAGGCTAGAATGTCGAGGTTGATGCAACTGGTAAATAATAATAATAAAAACATGCTATATAAAAGAAAGAAGAAATAATGGGATGATAAATGACCAAATCAAAAGCCAAAGGTCAGCTTGAGCTCTACGCGCTCACTATTTGGCGATTGCCCCTAGTCCCAATGCACTGAATGTGTTAGCACCCTATAAATTTTGTCCGACTAAATAGACAAACGACATGGGTAATTGTTTCAACTAGCTTTAGAGTTGAGGCACTAGCTTGCTCAACTCAGAGAGGGATCTCTCATGTCAGTAGGTATATCTATTGGAATTGGTGACTAGATTTGGTTTGTTTTTGGGGGTTTTGAATAAAATAATTGGAGAAATGAAAATGACGTTCGGGCCATGGAGTCTAGAATGAACGATGCATTGTTGGAACATGACAACTATTCAGAGGAATAGGCTAAATGAGGCAGTGAGTCTGAGTTTATATTTGAAAATTAGAATGACATCAGAAGAAAAAGAAACATATAACTACATCAGAGCATTATCGTAATGAATTTTGAATCAGTTAAGAAGAGATAAACATAGTCTAAATTGCTAAGCCGAGAGCATCAAATGATGAATTCTGGGCCTCTAGTTCTCCAATATAAATAGACGAAAATGAAAAATGAAATATAGGATAACAAGAATCACATACTATGAAGGGAAACAAGATTCATAACACCACCAGTTAGAATCTTTTCATAAATAGTCCAAAATCGACCTTTGCATTTATATATTCATTCTGGCTCCAAAATTTACAAAGGTCTTCCTGCACAGAGGGCAGGCTCCTCCTTTTTCCATGCCTTCTATATCCCCTAGGTAATATATATATAGAGAGAGAATGTTTCTTTGTGGAATACAAAACGTTCAGACTTCTCATCGTTCTAGGATTAGAGATCAGTTACAAACAAGAAATGATTTATAATAACCATCACCCTATTTTAGAGGAACTGTTAGGAGCAAGTTCATCATATCTAGGTGCCAACTGTCCAAAACTTGCTGGGAGATACTTATCTCCACTTGAGAGTTCATTTTAGCTTAGCGATCTCCTCCTTTAGAGTATCCAACCAGACCGATTGATTCTCTCCAACACTTTTAGCCATTTCGGCTATGATCTCTTTCTTCTGTCACTTGGTCCGTTTCTTCTTTACAACTCGTCTGTTGATAATTAGATCCTTCACGATGGGATTTATCTTGACTTCCAATCCTGAGTCTGTAGCAAGTTCTGTGTGGAATTTAGTTGCCAGTGTACGCACAATTGCCCTTTCCTTCCTGTTCGCAAGTAAATCTGCCACGTTTCCTGAATGACCGGTTTCACCAGGTATAGCTTGGTCCATGTATCCCAATTTCGTAGACACTGAAACGTTCTTATAGAAATCAGAGAGTTGAGCGAATTGAAGATTACTTCGCTTATGGATAAAATGATGCCTTCATACTTGAGTAATTATAGAGTTTCAATCATGAATCGCTGACAGACTCACTGAGAGGTACGTTGATTTACCACGCTTGGCCAATCCATTTCAAATGATTAGCTTTTGAGTTCGTTATATGGCGGCGTTCACCTGACATTATACGGTTGTGAAGTACCGAACGAGTGAGATGAGGTGATTTCGACCAGTTGCCACTGGTACCTCACGAGTGTTTGATGTGATGCATAGGAACATGTGACATCGGGGCTTTGGCGAAAGCGGTTTCAGGCAACCCACCTTTCGACCCGACATATCTCTAGAGGCGACGCGCGTCCATCTTAAAAACCACGATGGTTTCCCCGATCTGCCTCTATATGGTTAAGTCCCGTGCAAGTTTACCGCCCGATACGGGCTCCGGCCGTTGATCTGGGTCGTTTTGTAATCGACGGTCTATCGAGTTATACCTTTTGTGCCTCCACTACATTTGTCCATACGCTGCTAGACATGTCCTGGTCCTCTAAATGATCAATTCTCCAAACTATGAAGCTTTTTCGCGATGGTGTAGCTTTGCTAAATTCTCGAGACTTGGATCTTGTCTGAAAATTGTTACGGTGATAACATAGGCTCCAACTGGGGAGGCTATCCTCCATGTGAGGTAGCAAAGAACATGTAGACCCGGTGCCTGATCCATTGGGTTGATTCCAAAACATGTGTGTGTACCCTTCTCCTACCATATCACTAGCGTTTGCTGAAGTCTAAACTCCGCACGCTGCTCTCAACTGGATATTGAATATACTGCTGAAACTGACTGTACACAATACTGGAAATATAAACTGAAAAATGTTTGTCCAACAAGCTTATTTGCACACTCCTATCTACTCTAACTACTGAAATGAACTATCAATCAAGTGAAATCGAAATGCCAATGCAACCATGTGAGCATTTTATCCATCGTCTGTTTGCCTTGCACAAGCTTGCTCCAAATCCTGCTGACTGACAATTCATTCAAAACTTCATTCATAATTCTCAAAAAATAAAAAACATTTGGACTGTTTATTTCTTCTAATAGGATTGCAAATGGATCTTTTAAAATATGCGTAAAACAACCATCATGTTTTACTCCTTCCATTGTATTTTTGTTTTTAGGTGATTCAACTCGTTGACTTCTAAAAAACTGACAGTCGTTGAGAAGTCTGGTAGTAGGGATTCCTTGAGTCATAAAGCGACCATGGCTGAAGAACATCATTTGATGTGAAAAGATTTGGTGCAGACATTGATTCGTTGTAATCCACTGTTGTTGGCAGATTCTGATCATAAACCTTTCCCATATAATGTGTCTCGAGATCACGAATCATATGAAAGAATGACTCCTTTTCAGGAATCAAGATAGAAGGGCGAGATTCTTCTACTAGGGTTTCCCCGCTATTTGGAGTTTTCATATGCAAATTTTCAAAATCTTCGTCCATATCTAGATTGTTCAGAAATAGGATCACTACGTCATTTTCAAGGGAAGACAAGCAACCTTGAAATACCTTGTCTTGCGGGTAATATTGCTGAACATCTCCATTAGTTCTAGGAGAAAGGAAAAGACCTTTGATAAAAATTTCTTGATTGACTTCCTCTTTAATCTGATGGTTAAGCTCTGATTGAAATTCTGAATTAAAAAACCCTTCTAAGTAATGATCGTGCAATGCATGTGAGTGTAGTTGGTGTTCTTTAACGATGACAACCTTTTCATGTAAAACAATGCTAGTGTGAATATAGTCAGAAGTCCTTATTTTTTTTGAAATTTCATAATTTTCTCTTAACCATTCAAAGGAAGAAAAACATAAGGGGAGAGAGTTTTTATCTATAAGCCTGATGCTTTCTTTGCTTTCGACTTCATGCTTGAATATTTTCTGATTTGAAATGCCATCTTGTTTCAACAGTTCGAATGAGGAAAAACATAATGGCAAGGCTTTGTTACCTGACACACAACCTTCGTCATTCTCCCCAGTATCATCATAGGTACATTTTCCCATCTTTTTGGGTTTTTGGACATGCTCACCTTCAGCTTTTTCTTTGACCAATGACTGTATTTCTGAATCTATAAGGTCTTCTTCAGAACAAAGAATAAGGTCATCAAGCGTCTGAGAAGAGTGTTCCAATATCTTCTTAATCTGTTTTGTTGGTTCGGTGTGACTTTGCATCAACTCAAATTCGCTTGCCTCAACAATAATCTAAGAATTTTCTTTCAACAATTTGAATGAAGTGAAGCATAAGGGTAGAGAATTCTCTTCAGCTGATCTAATATTTTGCTTCTCATTGTACCGCTGAAGAAGAAAGTCTTCAATATCACGATCATCCTTGTATTTGTCATATATAGGCAAATCAACATCATATGCAACGTCGTCTAATAAGAACACACTTGGAACATTAATCTGTTCTTCGACAAACTGGTTTGCAAACTCATCCTCTTGACTGTCTACAAAATGACCAACTCCTTGTTTATCAGGAGACGACTCAGAAGCTAGAACAACACTTTTTCTTTTGACAAGTGGAAAATAATTTTTAGCACGATCATAAGCATTTGAGACTTCAAGAGGGCCCATGATATTGTCAATTCTATGCTTGAGATCCCAATCAACTATTTCTTGTTCATATTCACTTTCATGTTCTTTAGCATCTAATTCCTCATTTTGGATCTGTTTACATGCTTGGATGTTGTGCTGAATATCCTGGGCATCATCAAACATTTGCTGGAAGGACTTGGGTCTTCTTTCCATTAGGAGGAAAGACAAATCTGGATGAAGAGTTGTTGTATAATGAAACATAGCAGTTGCTTTGGTGGGTTGAATTTCTTCAGGCAATTTGTAGTAAATACTGGAAAACCTTCTACTGAATATAGAGATAGCTTCGTTGCTCTGCCATTTCAAGGCGTAGAACTCTGCAAGTTGTAGCTCCAAAGATTTCTTCTTGCCCCAAAACTTCAAGAAAACATTATTCAATTCCTCCCATGAGCGAATTGTATTTGGCTGCAAATGTCTAAACCAGTCTTTGGTGTTCCCTTTCAAGAATTGAGAGAAGGCTCTCATACAAACATCGTCATGGTTAATCTCAAATAAATCTATGAAATGCTCAAACCCTTGGATGTGCTTTTCAACTGAGATGACCTTAGTTTCTCCATCAAACACAGGTAGATATTCATGGTGATTTGGAGGGAAATCGTGGAGGATTTGGGGTAGTTTCAGGGGTATGTATCTACGTTGGGCTCTGGAGGATGTTGGACTAGGAACAAGGGGAGAGACATCGGCCTTGGCTTTATGGGGTTTATCGACTTGGTCATGGTCATCACATGGCCCAGATGAGAATTTATCAACATCGGTGATATAGTGAGGATATGCATGCACAACTTTAAGAGGAGGGTATACGATAGCAAGATCTTCATGTTCACCATCAGAATGCAACAGGTAAAGAAAAATTTGTTTGGCATGTTCAAGGAAAAAGTAGAGGCACCCTATAACAAACAATAGAATGCCTTGGACAAATCCAATTTTAAGTACCTGTTTTCTTCCATAATGTCTTTTCATGCCTATGTCAACGAGTCTTATTTCTCAGTGGAGTCTTTGGAAGTTGGATTCTGCATTGAAAGTGGAGTCGCCATTGAAAATTCAAATTTCTGGATTCTTCTAACAGTGGAATCCTTCAAACTGATTTTTGATGTGTGGAGTCCCTAGAGCAAGAATATAGCCAAAATGCGCCTAAGTGTATGCTACTCTTAGACCTTAGAACTCAACCATGTCGTTCTTCCCAGGGAAAATTTCTAATTTCGTTCTTGACAACGACGCTAGAATGTTAGCACCCTGTAACTTTTGTCTGGCTGAATAGACAAACGACAGAGGTAACTGTTTCAACCAGCTTTAGAGCTGAGGCACTAGCCTGCTCAAATTAGAGAGGGCGCTCTTTTTTTCCATAGCTCGAAATTGTGCTCTTATAGCCTCCAGAATGCAATTGAAGGGCCGAGTCTGAACGTCCAGTATATGGAAGGCCAAAGATCAGAGATCTTCTGTCGTGACATGGAAACCCGACCTCATTTTGTATTTTCTGGCACAAATCTCGATATACACGAGCTCTAGTGGATCATCAAGCGTATACGCATCTTGCAACGCAGTTAGGGAGCGTATATGTGGAAAAATATATAATTTTGGCTATGGATTTATCAAAAAGGGGGTTGATAAGTTTGCATAGAGAAATGGAAAAAGGCCCTCTATGCAAGATAGCAATGGTGAGACACCCTCTGTGCAAGATAGCAATGGTGAGACAAATATTGCTATAACAGATGCCCCCTAATGTGTGAGATCAGAGGAGTATCTGCGATGGCCAAAATACATTATAAATAACCAAGAAGTGGAGTGGTAGAGAACCAGCTGGATGAACTCAATTGCTCATTACATTATGTACTGACTTTGCATACATGGCTGCCAAAAATACAATGCAGATCCATGTGGAAAATATACCAACAAGTGTTTATGGCCATGAGTAGGCAAATATAAATGCGGTTACATGCCAAGAGTTGTCATAGTCACGAACAAGGCCCAGTGAAACCAATCTCAAAATCAATATGAAGGTATATGTATACCAAGGAGTACAATCTAATCTCCCATGATCGTTGAAGTCAAATAGGTACTGGCCTGATGAAATGGAAGCAACAACTCAGGAAAGCTGTGTCTTCAAAGTGATGTCTTCAAGTCTTCAATACAATCCGCCAATGGTGCAAGTCTACATCATATGAATGAATGAGTTGAGGTCGAACATGATGAGACATTGTTTGATTACCGGTCATTGAGGTATACCGTTAACAAACGCGAGACAACCTACCAATTATGAAAGTAGGTATCAAGGCACCGAGTACATATCTACAAATGTGAATAAAGGCGCTGGTGTCGAACACTTGAGAGATCCATTGATAAGGAGACATTGATGTATTCTTGTCTATCAATGGCGAGAGAGCCTGCCACTAATGACTGCAAGTCTCAAGGTACTCATAAAACTCTAGGTCTCGTATCCAAAATACATGAGTTGAAGTTGATGGAAAGAGACCTGTTGAAAGGAGAGCATTAAGGCATCTCTCATCAGTCAGCGCGAGGAGCAAAGCATGAGCTTCATGATTTGGTGGAGATCGAACGAAGAACATGTTCACGAACCAACGACCTTGTGCGTCTTTCGCGTGTGCCAAATGCAAGCGGTACATGAAAAAGACCCTCTGAATAGTAGTCAATGATGAAAACTGCTAACAAAGGCGAGGAAACCACCAATAAGGCTAATGGCATCCAAGACACTGCACGAATCCCAAAGTGTGAATAGATGTCTTGCCGTCGAACACAAGGGAAACCACCCAATCAACAACCTATGATGAAATGTCGATTGCTGGGTTCAAGGTGACCTACCAATGATGAAAGTAGGGCCAGGGTGCATCATAAGACCAAAGTGTCATGTGATTTTGAGACAAACTGAGGGTATGGCCGACATGCAAAGTCAAGATTTTTGAGGAGTGGCCGACACTGGTTGATAGACTTCCTTTGAACAAGAGCATGAGACATACGGTGGACTCTGGCAGCATAAACTTAATGATTTGACAATTAGATGCAGGAGGCATCCATAATGTTCTCTATAGTGGCTGGAAGATTAACCGGTCGGTAGAGAAAATTCTATAACGAGATCAACTTCCTAAGGCTATGCTAAACCCAAAATTATGATGACGCAATGACTCAATAACTTTGTGCTTTGTTCAAAGGCGACACAACTGCTGCCAATTACAATATAGTACTCCCTTCTCGCCCGTCTTTTTTTGTTTTTTCATAACAATTGAATGCTATGATACGGAGGAGGGAACGAGTGTCGCGAGTAAGCAAAACTAGTTCCAGCAGTAGAACGTACCTATGCTCAATGCAAGGAAATGCATGTGAGAGATGGACACTCGGGGTGATGTTCCCTCCAAGGTATAGGGTGTCAATTTGCGAAGGATAAGAACAAGGCTCTACTTGGTTGATGATGCAAACTGCTTGGGCCATGGTTTATAACGCAAAGTGCGAACCGGCTAAAGGCTCAATACTGCAAGCAAGGGCATGAGATGCAATCACAATTTAACGCCAAAAAAAGTCCCTTTTTATATCTTTTAGTCTACTTGGTGTAAAAAAGGGGTAAACTTGTGCCAAATAGATGTCTTTTCAAATCCAATTTACGAGTGTGAAGAAGACAAGTTCACTCGACAATCTTTTCCATTTTTGATAGCGAGTCGGAAAAGAGCTTAACTAAGACTCATGATCTTTCAAATCCAATTTTAAAGAGTGTGAAAGGGACAAATCACTCGGTGATCTTTTCAATTTTTAGTAACGAGTCGGAAAAGAGATTAACTAAGACTCGTGTTATGGGAGTCTAATCAACATGTGG
>JASDQU010099049.1:0-14304 GCA_032191745.1 Picea mariana
GAAAGAGGTCTCACTAGAGTAATGTTTGATAGTTGCCAATTAATTGATGTGCAAAGTATTGAAGATTTAGTGGGGGTGCAGGATCCATTAGTGAACCTTCAATCACATTCATTTAAGCTAACAGAACTTAAAGCACGCACAATAAATACAATAATGTAAACATCATTCAGATACATCACAAGCACATAAACATGAGCAGAACAATCTTCCATACGTCATTTTGAGAGATCCAAGGAACAACATTATTTGTAGAGGTAGGTATCTAGAAATCTTCCCTCCAATAATAAAATGATATATTATCATCATTTATTAACTTCCTGAGATGGATGTAACACTAAATTCATGACACCTCCATTAATTCATTGAGTGGATTCTTGGATATCTTCTTATTGTTTCTCACTTTATTATTAAGGTATTTGAATTAGTGGCATCATTCATTAATGAATTTCCAGGTGAAATTATCTCTCACAATTTTTTCCAATTCACATATTTTGGTTTTGGCTCCATGGACCCCTTTTGCAATGATGAGTTTGGGTTCCATAGAAGTAAAAGAATTGTATGGTTATGTAATAATAATTCAATTCTATATATTTGGATGTGAAACATCCTCTTGTATATATGTGACAACATCACCAAATATTCATAAAATGCACATACTTGAGGATTATATTTAGAAGCCAAACAATTTGTCTTATTATTAGAACTTGAAAGGGAACCTCTAGTATCTAAGATAGAAAATGAGAAATATCCACATATAAACCTACGCCAACTTGTCCATGAATCAACTATTATTTAAAAAGTAAATACAAAATACGGTAACTCTCCCTAATGTTAATCATAATTCAGTGAATTATGAAGAAATGCAATGGAAACACATTAATTCAAAATCTTGCACATGAGCATTAAAATGTAAAATGGACTGATACGAGGTCATGGGTAAAATGGAAGGGATTATAAATAAAAAAAATGGACTTCTCTATCTAAAGAGGGATATTATATTATGACATGGATTCTTTCTTATCCATCAATCCATATGAGGGAGAATAATAATTAGGATATTGGGTCTAGATTTTGGTATCCTTGTCACACATATAGATATTCATATTTGATGTACTTCCACCTTAAGGAATGTTTCCATGGCTTCCCCTTATGGAGATGAAATTTTAGAGATACCATTAATCTTTTTTTACCCTTGTGGAGGGAACAAGTTTTTAGGACGAAAACAATTTAATTATCCTCCCATCGTGCCATCCAAATTTGGGCATTGGGGGTAAGTTTATTTTTCTTATAAATATTATAAGTGAATTTCACTTCATTTTTCTCCTTCTTTCCCATGATAGAGGTATTCATTTTATGTTATTTTTTAACCCTTATACAGAATTAATATTTGTATTCTTAATTATCTTCTTTCCTCCAAGTTGTTCATTTTCTTTTATATTTTTTTTTGTCTAGAACAAATAGAGATCAGAGGTTTGGTGGGGGATAAGTTCTTTGAATGTGTTGACTAGCTATGGATATATTGGAATATTTGGAAACCTATTCCATATGATTAATCATTTATTGGGATACAACATTTCTTATATAACCAATCACACCATCAACATGGCATTGGTTTTCTGGGTCACTTTCTCACCACAATGCACTAGGAATAATTTCATATGATATTTTGGATTGTCAATAAAGCAAATCTAGCTACCAATCTTTCAAAATAACTTCCTCTATCACTTCGCTTGACAAGGTGACATATTTGGTAATACTTGGTAACATATACTTTATGAACCAATCATCCAATACAAAATAAAGGATTTGGGATTTAATAATACGATGTCATTTTCTCCACTCATGAATATGATGATACATTGGCGAAGGTATTATATCTAAGCAATGTTACAATATATTCCACAATTTTATACCAAATCAACAACTAAAAGTGTGAAAAAAAATGTGATTGCGAAAGATGAATTTTTTTTTGGAAATACATGGCAACTCAATATACCACTTTGTGAAAACTAATCTCAAGGTTTTCTAGAAAATACATAGATGAATAATCTCATTCATCAGTGATCTTGATGAATAGAACAAATGGAAAGTCATAACATGATTGCACAATTCTTGTTTAGGATTTCCCTGAAATTATGGAATGTTCAATGGAAACTTGGTCTATATGGGAGATCATGTCATATTATGTTGCATAGGGTCATTTATAAATCTTGCAAAACAAGAAAATATTAAATTTCTAGGAAAAGAGATTGGGCAGCAACAACACTCTATGGGTTACGTAGGAGGACCAAGGAATCCCACTCCATGACGTATTTCCATTTCTTTAATTACCCCCTATGACATTTCCACCACTATAGATTAAATATGAGGAAATTTGATATTTAGTATTTCTGTTAAAAAATCCACCAAAAGGAAATCCAATGTTGGAAACAAAATTTCTCCCCAAAGGGATTCCTAAAGAAAGAATCAATTACTCCCAATAGATGGTATAGATCTAAGAACGCTTCCACTCTCAAAGGGAAATTTGATATATGGGGAACTAATGCCCCCTATTGATATCCTAAGACTCATAAATAAAGTTTGAATACTCAAATTAATAGGTGGTGTTTGCGCATAGATATTTTCTCCACTTTAAGGAATACTAATGGAAGTAATGATTCCACTAGTAGGGATAACCAGGGCGATAACCAATAGTAATGATTCCACTAGTAGGGATCGAGCCCAAGCCCACATCAATAATAAATAAAGTGTTTCCTATCTTAGTAGGCCACAAATAAACATCCAAAATGTTGATGACCAAATTTGGAGGGAGACTCGACATGTCTACAATCCAGTTGAGCTCCCTATCTTATATATAATGAAAAATAAAACCATTATATGCTAATGAAAAATAAAACCATTATATGCCGGATGCCATTTAATATGTCATTGATCATGGATCATGGAATGTGAATTTAAAAAAATTAATGGATAATGATCATTGTTAAAAATAGTTTCCTTACCAAAATGTGATGATGCCAATACAAAGTATCCACGAGAGCATGAAATTCCTTATCATAATTTCTACAATTTTGATAAGTTCTACAATTTAACTAAGACCTTAAACTTATAGGTCATCAGATGAACTCTTTATTTTACTATTTCCCCAATGACATATTGTGAAGCATAGGCCTCTATTTCAATTGATTGTTGCACATCTATAAGACATAGAATAGGCTTAAAAGAAAGTGTTTCCTTTAATTTATAAAAGAAGTCATCCATTGTATGTGTCCATGTAAAATTAAGCTTGTTGGTTAACTAATGGAGGGATTAGGAAATGTGAGATCAACGGATAAAATTTCTTGCCTCTAGGAAAACTATTCAAGGAATCAGTAGTGGAGGGGATTGACGAACCAATGAGTGCATGGACTTTGGTAATATATACATGGATAGAAACCCAATCAATTAAAAAACCCAAATAGTAGATGCGAGTCTTGATAAGACTTCTTGTAATTAACATGCAATTTAGTTGTCCAAAATAGCTCCAATGCCAAGCACACATGTTGTAGGTTCTCCTCTCATATTTTGTTGGAAATGCGAATGTCATCTAGATACGCAATAATGAAATGGCCAAGATGTAAACAAAAATACCATTAATCAAAATGAAGGTAAAAGGAATGTTAGGAGGGTCAACTGATATAATAAACATTCATACAACTTGAAATTTGCCTTGAAGGTAGTTTTATAAGAATCATTGGGTTCTATAAAGATTTGATGATAACTTCCCATTAAGTCCATCTAGGTGAAATATTTTTCATTCTTAAGGTGGTCTAGCCAATTATCAATCCATGGTAGTATATATCAATTATTAAATGATCATATTGAAAGCAAAGTAATCTATGACAAGGTACGACTCATGTACTTCATTCTTAGGGATAATGAATGTAGGGGCATTTTAAGGGGAGGAACTACGTTGAATATGGATGAACTCAAGGAGGACCTGAATTTAGAGTTCAACTTTGGCCACTTAAAGGGAAAATAATCAATGTACTAATGGGTTATATGTTGGGTAGAGGAGGTTTGGAATGATTATCTGGTTTAACTATAAAACTACATAAAGGGAGAGATAAATTATTTTAGGAAAACTAAAACATAATTGGGAAAAGGGTGGAGAAGGTGATCTCATAGGTTTTTTCATGTTTAAAAATTTGATAATTATTGTAGTGGAAATAATATTCGGTACTATTCTTATGTTGATACGGAATCCACAAAATTAAATAAGAGCAATCAGGGAATGTCATCTCACAATCATTTTCATCATGAAAAGTGCCAATAGAAAAAGTGGTGGCACATTAGGGTTCTTTATTTTTAACCCAACTTAGGTGATAAGGGGATGGATAGGCTATGGTGGGTATATGGAGATACATGACCAATGAATGAAAAATGAGAGTCTTCTAATTGCCATTATCAAGAATCAGAAAGGTGATTCGATGTTTCATTAATTATGGATAAATGTGTGTTCTTGATTTGATCCGAAAATCCTTAAATGTAAAAATAACTCTTAAATACATATAAATATCTGACCATATTCTAAATATAAATGATCACTTGACTATTTGCAAAAACATGTGTGAATATGCTTATTTTTCCATAAAATTCATTAATACTGATGAATAATTTGAAGAATAATGAGATAACACAACATAAAAGAAAAGAACTCAATTACATATGTAGATGACATAAATTACTTTTGCTTCAAAGTCCCTTTAGATAGTATAATTGTTCTTCACCATCTCAAAATACCAAATTACAATACAACATGGACTTACAAAATCCAATTTAATGGAATCTCTTTAATTCCACTACTCAAAAAAATAAAATGAGTTGACCATTGAAATCCTTCTGAAATTATGAGAAATTTGAGCATAAAGTTGACCAAATTCTGAATAGGCTCAATCACACCCTCTTTGGCACACAAAACAATGTGCTAAGAGATCATTAATGACAATTGGGACTAAGACTTTTACAAATGACCTATGATCAAAAAACAAACTTCAAATTCATGATCCTTACGTAAAAATGAATCCAACGAGTATAAACTTGCCTACGTGTGGACAATATAATTTATGGCACACTTTTCCATGCAATACATAAACTTATGCAATCTTGGCACACACTTTTATGTAGTCCATACTATACCATACCTCGATATATGTGCATATTTTAAGAGCCATGTGCATTGAGATGTGTGCAAGTCCTAATATCCGCACCATTAATATGTAACATCCCACTCTGGCGCACCAAGCAAACTTATTCTTAGAGGACACTTGCTTGCAGGTGATCCAAATTATTATGCTATTAAAACATTTGATTTTGATTATGAGGCATTATGGGTTGATGAAATGATTTAACTGCATTGAACTTTATAGGTGCTATTGAATTGGTTTTACTGAGTGTGCAGGATTTTGGACCTTGAGGATGTAGAGGCATTGATTGAACCCCTTGGACTCTAGATTGAGTCAGGGAGTGTACCATTGGGGTTTGATTATTTTACTGTCATATTAGTGTATCTTATTAAATGATATGATATGGATATGTTCTGGCATGATTTGTTGATGATGCAAGTTGACGATAGCTTGCCGATCAGACTCACATGTGGAGTAAAGGGGTCACGCACGACTATCAGATATGTTGAGGGAGAGGTGTGGACAACATCCTTGCTACAACCTACTAGCATTCTCGTCGTGGCTCAAACTGTAGGTTAACGTTTACGTAGTTTGAGAGGACCCACGATGCCATGAGGGAAGACTACGATAGTCGCTCACGATGATTCTAAGGGGCGTGTAATAAGGTGGGGGCCTTATTCCTTAGAGGCCCTTAGTCTCCCACAAGTTCACCTGGCGAAGTATTGACTCCAGGGGTTTTTTATGTCTACCAAGTCAGTCAAGAGGTGAGTGGAACCCTTGGACAACATGGTGCATCATGAAGGGCATGTCGCGCAAGAGAATAGATGAGGCGAGTGGCACCCTTGGAGCACCTAGTGCGTCCTGAAGGGCACGTCACGTTGTTTTGATAAATGAATGAACCTGGACGGCCTTAGGATGAACAATGTGATATGAATTTAAAAAAAAAAAAATCCCTAATAAAATGTCGCCCATCACGAAAAATTAAGGTCTAGGTCTAAATCTGCTAGTGGTAAAATTTTATCCTTTTTATAAAAAATAATTGATATATATAATAAAATTAAAAACAAAATAAATAAAGAGTATGATCTTCGTGAAATTTTGTAACATGGAGGGAGTAAGAAATTTAATTTATTCAAAAATCTGTTGGAATAAAATTTAAAAAAAAAGGGAAGTAATTGTTTTATTATTTTTGATATATTAATTAAATGAGAAAAGGGAAAAAGGGTTAATTTCCACACCTGCATTTTTGACTTCTAATTAAAAAGGGGAAAGAGGGAAAATTTAAAATATTAGGAAAATAGGAAAAGAGGTAAACATAAATAGGGAAAAAGGGAACATAAGGGAAAAAGTAGAAAGTCGAACTTAGTAAGTATCTACCATTTAAGAGCTTTCTAATTTAAACTGAGCTAACCATTTAATGGTGGGGAAAGTCATTAAAGCCTGTAAGAGAATTTGGGGACACCTAGGAGTGATTCTAGGAGTAACTCTAGGTGGGTGAGGGAAATAAAGATAATTAATTAATTAAAGAAATTAATTTATGGAGGAATGGAGGGGATGGGTGACACTTGTACGGGGAGGAAGTTTTAGGAATTAAATTTTAAAAACTTAATTGAACGAGATTTTATGAAAGTAAAGAACCAAGAAACTCTATATAATGAAGGGAGGAGATGGAGTTTGGAACATCTTTTGTTTGCGTAACGTTACGCTGTAGAAATATCTACTTGACTGACTTAACTTGTGGGAGTTGGGATATCCAGCTCGGTGAGGAGTGGCAGATCGGCCTTGCGAGGCAAGATGGGAGCTAGTTGAAATCTCTGGATAGTGAGACTGTGGCCTATTTGCGTCTCAGGGGGCTAAGGGGGAAGAAGAGTACCCCTAGCATTGGCTAGGAGGTACTGGTGAAGTCTCGTTGGTTGGCACGCGGGAGTTGCGAGGAGCACGCAAGACGTCCACTCTGAATAGGAAAAGGTACGCCTTCTACGTTTGTATGGTAAATTGTTTTAGAACTTAAGCTTGAATCTGCATTTTTACTTGGTTAAGTGAACTGATTGTCTAGATGGTTTTCCAAAATTTTCTTAGCCTAGCTAGATGATAGATTGACTCCCATGGCATCATTTCCCCACCTGTCTTGACCACCTTGTTGTGTTGATTGTGACCTTCATGGATGTTTATTCTTTGTCCCTAGCTCACCAGTCCTCACCTGATTAGTCAGCCAGGAGCCTGATATACGATCATCGCCTTAGCATTCAAAGACCTACGGATCTCAATGCCCTGCTTTTCTATGTGAGGATGATGAGCGAAGGACGAACCTGTCACCCAACTACCCTTGATGCTGTCCTTGGATGATTGTTTTTCTTGCACCCTGATGCGTTGTTGTTATCTTGTTTTTATATCTTGCTGGACATTCCTGCGTTTCCTTTATATCTCGTTTGATTGCCAATGTATGTTGGAGTAGGAGGAATTGTACTTATGGGTGTTTCTTTATAATGTTATAAACTCAGCAGAGAAATTATTTGATTGTTATAATCTCTGTGGATTTAATTGAGGGTTTTAACTCAACGCTCTCCATTAGTAAACTAAGCAATTATGATATTTTCTTAACTTGCAAATTCCTTTAATTAGACAGCCATGGTACTTATCACTCTGTGATTTCTCATCAATTTTATGTTTAGCTTTCTTTGGGTACTGATGCAAATCGATTGTTAGTAATTACCATCACCTATCAATGTCAAGTAATCAACTCAATGTCATTGGGGTATTTCCTTCTTACTATATATTATATGTGTGGAAGTCATGGTATGGTATAGTTTTCGGGAATCCAAGCTTTGTCTGTGGTTGAGTTTTGATAGTTTTTTTGTGTTAGAGTAGACTGTTGCGGATCGATTTTTTTTTCATTGGTAGATTGTACCATCTCTTGTCAATACCAGGAAGGCACCGTGCCTATGTTGCGTTGTCTGGTGTCTTATACTCAGAGTCATAGTCATTCATCCACTGTTATCACATCTGTGAACTGAAAAACCGCATCAATCCAGGCATCTACTGAAGTTGAACCGTAGGTCAAGTCACCACATTTATTCACACCATGTTGTCCCTTTTTCTCTCCTCGATTCAATAAGTTTTATATCTTGAACCCCTCAACGATCTACCCGATTAAATTGTACATCAAATACATAGCACTTACACTGTAACCTCACCACAAATTTCAGGCGTATTTACCCAGCAGTTACTCCACGCCCTTCTTGGAATGATTACCATTTGACCCTGCTTGTTGTTCAGATCTTTAATGCTCCGGGCCAGCTGCCTCAGCGCATTGGTAACCAGAACTTTAATTGTGTGGTCAATGGAGGAATGTCAATGTTCTCCTAACAGATCGCCCACCCTCTATTTAGGCAGTGATTGTTCCCTTGCAGTGATTATAAGTCCGTTAGACAACGCCATTGGTTGGGGGACAACTTTTCTTTTAAACTAGTGTAGGGTGTATGACAAAGAATAATTGATTTTAAGGGTGGCGAGTTCTATTTAGGGGAACGATTTTTTTTATAACAACTAAATTATTGTTATTTCCCCAAAATTTTATTTTAATGTCATTTCAGCAAAGAGATAATTACCCGACAAATTTAACAATAAGATATCCTGCAGTTAATTACTGCGTTGTTGGTTGCGAACTTATATTATGGGCCTGTGTTGATGCATTGGCAGCACTGGACTGAGTATCCTATTGCTATGGTCCTCCTTTTATTTTATATATTTTATCTACTTATACTAATTGATATTAATGAAGATGTTTGGAGGACATCCTTAGAAAAATACAATAGATAAATCTCTAACACTTAGAGTTTTGGCTTTAGCGAACCTTCTGTTTCTTTACACAACAACTTTCCATATTCACTCATGCCAGCTAGTTAGATTTCCCTAGCTACGATATAACAGTAACCTTTTGACTCCTGACAACACTTAATTATTACACCGATCGTAAATTTTGGCAGTAAATATTGATAGGGGGCCAACTGGACAGTGACCCTCTTGTGAGATAGTCTTTTACTTGTGTTACGTATTATATAGCCAGTAATCTTATAGTGTAGATTCAACAGCATTCCGCACGCTCGTAGATAAATGATTCGGTGTTTATGCCTGAGTTTTACCCTTGCCCTGAGTCTTTACCTTTACCTGGCAGTGAATGTTATTAAATGCATTGTTATTTGCTTTATTATTTATTTTAATGCCTTGTTATTTTCTTTATGTTAAATGACAGGTTATTTGTTATTAAATGCCTTGTTATTTGCTTTATGCTAAATGCCTTGTTAATTGCTTTATTATTTATTTTAATGGTAGCATTCTAGTTTAAGATTGTTACTATTGTTATCAAGATTAATGGCTAGTTGGATGGAGATTTGGATTGAAATAGATGTGACCCTATAGGTTGCGTTAATGATTTAAATTTGATTGGTGAGTAAAGATTGGATTGCATATTTTTAACCTTGCTAGATTGGTTGTATTTAATGTCTATTGATTGTAAATTAATGGCTAATTTATAATTTAGACAAGCTAGTTAGATTATAATTAATGATTAATTATATTTTTAATTATTAGCCAAGTCGAAGTTCAGACTTGCTTATTGATGTCCATTTAACGTTGAATTAGATGGTACCTTGATGTCAATTTGTATTTTAAAGTTTGTGCAAATGGACTAGTTTTAAGCTAATTTAGATTGTACCTTAATGTCATATTGCATTTTTGACCTGCTAAGTTGGGCTTATAATAGATGATTAAATAGACTGTAATTATTGACTAGCCTGACTCGACGATTGATCAGGATATTGGTGAAGTCATTTTTAGCTTGCGCTTCCCGTTGAGGGTGCTGTTGTTCATTGCAATTAATGGTCGTACTTGGTTTGTAAACATTTATTGTGCTTGGTTTGCTCACTGAAGGGTTCTAGTTACTCATGTAATTAATTTTGGGTGTGTTAGGTTGTTAGGATGATTGTCCTTAGCTTAATAGGCTTGGTTTTCTTGTGTCGGGTGGGATGTAGACACCTCCTTGTTCCTCAGAAAAGTCGCCAACCTTGAGACCTTAAATGGTCAAAATCAATGGGAACCTGGGCTTGAGCATTGCCTATGTGACCTGGAGGTCCTAACCACTGTAGGGTAGGACAGGTGGGTAGTCATTCTTATCTTCGTCGCTTGAATGTCGTGCATTGCTTCCAGGTGCTTGATGTGCTTTTACATTAGGTCGTTATGTTCTTGTTGCATGGGTTGCATGCATTGTGTTCACCGTCATGTTGTGATGTTGAGTAATGTCATTATTACCTTCCTACACATGCACACAAACAAAAATAATTAAGGGTGATTTTACCGGATGTACATCGTAGGAGTCGTACCAAATGGGGTTGCTACATGTGGTATCAGAGCGGGTTCAACCCTGCGGCTGTGGATCGCCAGGCTTTCCACTGTAGTAAACCTGTGAGTATTAACCCTTGCGTTAAGTAAAAACCTTAACGTGTCCTTGTGGAGATCGGATTTAGAGGGCGCCCTTGAGGGTCCACAACGCACAATAACTAGTACCTATATCATCCTCCTAGATCCCAAGAGAGATGAGTTCTAGCGTCCATGAGTGTCACGGACGGTGGTGTCGTCGAATCATAGTTGTAGAGCAAGGCGTGTGCTTCACACTTCGCGTTTATGACCTCTAGCATGAAGGTCCACATGGTGGTCTTTCCACTGAAGGGGAGCACTCTTTTATGGCGGAAGATGCTCCTGCCCCTTTTGAACCTGGCCATTGGCGACATGTCATGGGAACGGTTCCAGGGATGGTTCCAGGAGAGGTATGTGTCTAAGGAATTCGTTGAGCGTTATCTCAACGAGTTTGACGCCTTGTGACGAGGTAGCCGCACAACGCCCGAGTACAAGGCCCATTTTGGAGCTGCTTCAATATGCTCAACACCAAGTTACCCATAAACTTAAGGTCAAGAAGTTTGAGTTTGGCCATATTGTAAGAATCCATCTTCAAATTTGGGTACCAGGAGTACTAAACCGAAGAAGGGGTTTGGATGTGTGGGGAGCCACACTACCAACGCAACTGCCCTGTGGAGAAGAGTAGAGCTTCTAGATCAGCTAGACCCTCTACCATGGGAGATATGGGCAAGGCCCATCAGATTCATGTAGGGTGAATAACCACCAAGAAGAGCATCAGTTGACTGTGCTCGAGATGATAGGTACCATCGTTGACCAGACCCTTAGTATTTTGATAGATCCCAGTACTATCGAGAGTTTCATTTCTGGTGCATCGCCAAAAAGGGATTAAGTTAAAGGCAATCAAACAGGATGAGTTTAGCTTTGTAGAGATGGCTTCGGGAGCCAAACAGAAGGTTGGAGGAAGGGTTATGGGTTGTACCCTTAACCTGAGAGATTTTTTCATGAGGGCCACCCTGTACATCATGATCTTAGGATCTTATGACATCGTGATTGGTATGGACTGGTTGGAATTGCATGAGGCGATGCTTAACTGTAAGATGAAATGATTGAGCTTGGTCGATGATGAGGGATAGAGACATGTTATTGTAGGTCAGAACCAGGGAGTCTCCCTAAGGTTCATCTCTTCCTTACAACTTCGCAAGAGCATGCGCAAGGGGTGCAAGGTTTATGCAATCCTGGTGTTAAACGAGAAGGGGGTAGAGGAAGGTATAGAACACCTTTCGGTGGTGAGAGAGTTTGTGGACATATTTCCAGAGGAATTACCTGGGATGTCGCCAGAGAGGTAATTGGATTTTACTATAGACCTAAAACTGGGAACTAAATCGATAGCGGGAACACCTTATCGGATGTCGACTCTGGATTTAAAACAGTTAAGAATGCAACTGAAAAAATTGCTGACCTGGGACTGATACGTCCAAGCGTGTCACCATGGGGTGCGTCGGTTATTTTCATATGAGATAAGGATGGGTCGTGGAGGCTCTAGATTGACTATCATCAATTGAACAAGGCCATGGTCAAGAATCAACATCCATTGCCGAGGATTGATGATCTATTCGATCAAATGAAGGGTGCGATGGTGTTCTCAAAGATCGACTTGAAATCAGGATACCACCAATTACAGTGAAGGAAGATGACATCCCTAAGACCACCTTTAAGACAAGGTTTGGACATTACGAGTTTACTGTTTTACCGTTTGGACTGACAAATGCCCCAGGTGTATTTATGAGTTTGATGAACGGGGTGTTCCGTGAGTACTTGGAAAATTTCATCCAAGTATTCATTGACGATATTTTGATCTACTCTCGGACGATGGAGGAGCATGACGAGCACTTGTGCTTGATATTACAGTGTCTGGGAGAGCACAAAATGTATGGGAAGTTGTCCAAATGTCTTTTTTATCAATCAAAGATTCACTACTTAGGGCATGTCATCTCCAGCGAAGGCATCATCGTGGATCCAGCCAAGGTCGAGGCTATTATGGAATGGCCTACGCTGACGAATGTACCGAAAGTGTGTAGCTTCATGGGTTTAGCAGGATACTATCGATGGTTCATCGAGGGATTTTCGAAGATAGCAAATCCAACTGTGGAATTGTAGAAGAAGAACAAGAAGTTTGTTTGTACCAAGAAATGCATGGAATCATTTCGAAGGCTCAAGGAGTTGATGACAACAACACCAATACTAAAGGTCTCTAACATGGACACGAACTTCTTGGTATGCACTAACACATCCAAAGAAGTCTTAGGCGGAGTCTTGATGCATGACAGACGCATGATCGCTTACATCTCAAGGAAACTGAGAAGGCATGAGGAGAACTACACGACACACGATTTGGAGTTGTTGTCCATCATGTATGCCTTGAAGGTTTGGAGACACTACCTTGTTGGATGAAAATTTGAACCAAAGACTAACCACTGTGGACTACAACACATATTTACGCAAAGCAACCTAAACACACGACAACGACGTTGGTCAGAATTACTTAGCAAGTACGACTTCAAGATTACTTACACATAAGGGATGGTAAACCGAGTGGCAGATGCATTGAGTTGGAGACCATGCATGTTTTCGGTGTTGCCTCTTCAGATGAATCTATGTGATAAGATTCTAACTTTACAGGGTGACGATGATTGGTACAAAGAGGTCGAGGTTTTTATCGGACAAAACACAATGGTGGTACCAAAATTTGAAGGATTTACGTTTGACGACTATGAATTATTGAGGTTTAAAAATCAGATTTACATATTGCCGAACAACGAGTTGAGGGTAATGATCCTAAGCGAGGCTCATAGAGCCATATAAATGGCTCATCTGGGAGTCACAAAGATGAGTGTGGACCTTAAACCTTTATTCTTCTGGAAGGTAACGAAGGTAGACATCGTAAACTATGTGGCCAGATGTCTAGAATGACAGTAGGTAAATGTTGAACCTAGACACCCAGCAGGATTACTACAGCCACATGCTATTCCATAATCGAAATGGGAGGTTATTTTGATGGATTTTATTGTTGGATTGCCACTGACGGCAAGGAGACCTGACTTGATTTTCATAGTAGTAGATACTCTGACGAAGAGTGCTCACTTATTTCCTGTGTGTACAACGTATCAGGCACCTGACATTGCTAGAGTTTCCATCAATGAGATTGTGAGGTTGCATGGCATGCCTAAGAGGATTATATCCGATCGAGGATTGGTGTTTACTAGACGATTTTGGATGAGTTTCCAAGAGGCCTTGGGAACCCAACTTAACTTCAGTACTGCGTATCACCTGGAGACTGATGGAAAAACTGAATGAACAAACCAAACTTTGGAAGACATGTTGCGCATGTACATAATGGACCAACAAAAGCATTGGGAAGAATTCTTTCCACTGGTGGAATTCGCTTATAACAAAAGTTACCAGAGCTCCATTAAGATGGTACCTTTCAAGGTTCTTTACGGGTGACTGTGTTGGACGCCTTTGACTTGGGATCGGCTTGCAGATAGGATCCAGGTGGGACTGGAAGCAATCCAAGAATTGGAAGATTAAATGAGAACTTTAATACAAAGGATCAAGGAAGCGCAGGATTGGCATAAGAGTTACGATGATGCACGTCATGTCGATCGTAGTTATGTTGTGGCGATCGAGTCTTTTTGTGGTTGAAACCGCATAAGAATTCAATCTGGTT
>JASDQU010099055.1:932-21461 GCA_032191745.1 Picea mariana
ATGCGTGGTGTTATTGTTGCTTAAATGTCTTATGTTATTTTTTTTTTTCATGAATGCATGACTTATATTGTTGAATGTATGAATCTGTGAAACATTAGATAAGTTTCACTTGTTTCTCTTCCACAAGCCTACGCAAGGAGTGCATATCGTTTGCAAGGAGTGTGTTGATAGAGCCTGGTTCGGCTCAGAGCTCATAAGAGGTAACTCAAATATTAGTATGAAAAGTGTGCATATCATCCGCAAGGAGTGCATTGACAAAGTCTTTGACTCATAATCTCACGAGGATTAGTTCGAGAAATTTCTTGCAGAAGCACGTGTGAAGATCTACTGCAAGGCATGCACAGATCCAAAATTCAACTAAGTGTCGAAGAAAACCCTCTAAAGAGTTAAGGGTTTAGATAAAGGACAAGTTCCAAGAAGTTGGTGGGAGAAATCCTTCAGGAAGGAGGATTTTCTAGGTATTTGCAAGTTGAGCGGTTAAGATTTGTTCTGGAGAAGTGTAGTCAATTCAGACTGTTAGATATGAGAGAGTTTCATGGTGGTTAGCCATGGGTCCTTTCAGAAATCCATGAACCAGGGGAGTTGGAGTGTAGAAGGGTGAAAAGCACCAAATTCTGAAGCTGTGAAGAAATCCCAACCATTGGCTAGAAGGCGGAGATGTGGCAATGGATAAGAAAGGTTCGGGAAGGAAGGAATTCAAAGAAATTGTGCCAAGCAGTTATAAATATTCATGAAATCATGAAGTATGAATTAGATATGAGTTTTTGGTTGTAGCGAGGATATGTGTCAGAGATCCACAAACTTCGGGGTAAAGTACTTCGGGGAAAACGAGAGGTGAAGGCATGAGAAGTCTCGAAGGTTGAAGTGTCGAACCCCATATGGACCGTCTGTTGGAGAAGGACGCATGGTGCTTGATCCACAACTTTGTGGAAAAGTCACTTCAGGGTAAAAGGGTGTGTGTAATGTTCAAAACTCCCAAAGGCAGAGTCTGAAGCAGATCACAGTCGTTGACTATTGGATAGGTGAGAACCGTCGATTCTCGTGCCAGTTGTGTTCGTTGATTCGGAGATCAGGAGGAGAGGAGTCAGTTGTTTTGGAAATGGCAGAAGCCCAGGGCACGAAGTTCCTTTTAGGAGGTTTAGCCCTGGGTCATATCCCGAGGTCACATGTGGAGAAGGGCTAGTGGAAAAGAGCTAGCGCATAGAACTTAAAACTTAGAAAAGTGCTTAGTAAGGGGCTCGCTGGTGCCATACGACCTACTCCTAAGGTGAAAAAAGGGCATGTGTTTGATTCAGTTTGAGGCCAAAAATGTCTCGAGGATCTAACCCAACTCGAGTGCTTAAATATCCTTGACCTAGAGGTCACGCAACCTCGAGGAGAGAAGGGGGGTCTGCATCAGTCTACCTGCAAAATCCAATGCAAAAATGTCTCTTCTTATTTGCATGTTTTTCCACTGAAATCTCTTGACCATGAGATGGAGCTAACACATTCCACCTACGTATGAAATTAGAATCATAATTCCATGTCATTGAACTTGGTAACAAAACCCATATGCCCGATTTTGTCCACAAGGGGCACAACCATGTTAATGAACAAGGAATCCTCATAATTCCTTGGCTGCATAAACTGTCATCAGTAAAATCATCCATACTAATTTTTAATCTATTAAAAATCAAAGAAAAATAATCATTATTAACCACTAAAGCATCGATAGAAATAACATGGTATTTTACGAGGATTTACAAAAACTAGGTGGAAAATAAAGTGATAATGAGTGGTAAGAGGAGTGAAAAGGGATAAAATGGAGGTATAGAAGTGATATTTATGGTGACATATCCACATCCCAACTCCTGGAGAAAGCATCACTTTTCAATCTTTCACAAACCCTTCTATAGATCTGCACTTTTCTCTTCTACGTCCCATGGGTATCCAAGCTTTACTCCAGTGAAGCCTGCGTAAATCTGCGCCCTTATGACCTACAACTCATGGATGTCTCAGAGATTAGGGTTACTTGAGTTTGTTACAACTCTAAGAGTTTACCCTCGATTTTCCTTCGTAACTTCAGACCTACGCTTTCTCATAATTTTCAATGTAGAAAATAACCTTTCACAAAATACATATTCAATAATGTTTAATAGTAGGTAGGTAGGTGGAAATAGGAGTTCCTTTCTCTCTCATATATGCTTGCCAAGTTCCTTCCTCTAGAAGTTTCCTTGTAATTGTTTTACTGATTTTTCAACCTTTTAGGGCTAATGACTTTCTTGTTGAAACTAAAACTTCCTTAATTAGTCAAACCATAACTTCTTTACCCTTAACTATTTTCTTGTTCCAACCACTTTATTATTTAAATAATTTCTTTTTGAAACCACTTTGACTAGGAATATTTTTAAAGACTCTCTAGAATCTTTCTGGAATATTTGACATAGATGATTTTAGGGGCTAAATTTCATAAATGGTGTAATTTTCGATTGTTTTTCTCAAAAAATGATTCACAAATTTCCATTTTTTCTAAAAACAATTCACTCAAATTTCTTAGAATAAAAATATTTTATCTTAAAAATTGCCAAAATTTTATAGAAACTATATGGAATCCTTAGAAATTTGAATATTTTTACAAAACTATCACCAAACATTTTACATTTTCCATATTAAGAACTAGTAATATTAGCCCATGTTTCTACATTTTAATATAAATTTCCATCCTTAAAATCATCCTTGATATTTGACTTCTTCTTGACCTTCTAGGGGCTTCTAGATTACTCTAAAGGGTTCTCCAACTTCACAAATCCATATCTCACTAATCGTGAGGAACTATGTGATGTACCACATATCAACAGAAACAACATGACATGTACTATCCATCTAGAATAGTATTACCTTCATATTCAATAATTTTCATGCCTTTATACCTCAAACAAACTTGGGTCCCTTACCAATACATTTGTGCTACCAGAATTCTCTACCATACTTCTCTAAGGATTGACATCAATTTCTAGGGGTTGAAATAAATCTACAATATCACTCTCTAAGGGTTTACATCAATGACAACCAACTATCCAAACAAATTGAACATCAACCTGAGCCAACTGTCCAACACATAATCTACAATAAATTTGTTTTTCAAAATATAATAATGATCAATGCTGAAAATAATAACTTGACCTTGAAAAGTTCTAGATAAGGTTTCATTCGAGAGTCCAATTGTGGAGATATAGACAAATAGTTTCATGAGATCATGTAACAAAATAATGAAAAAAACATAAATTTAAAGAGCATATGCATGAGTGCTAAGAACAAGGACTCTGATATGAACATTATTGTTAATAGAAAAGAACTTACATACTAGAGATAAATATAAGTACACACATATGTTTACAAGATAAATAATTTATAAGATTATAATAATATATAATAAGGGAATATTCTAGAGGAAGAAATCTTATAAGAGATAAATATGTACGAGGAACCTTCTAGAATAATGAATATTGGAGTAAAGTGGATATAGATATATGTATTAACTAAGAATATGCAATGCAATATAATATTCCATGGGATTATGTATTAACATTTCCTCCCTATTAGAGGAAAACATCCCCAATTATCATTTATATGTGTGAGAAGTGTTGATTAATTGGGTTGGATGTCATTGATGTCAACCTTGAAGAAAGTCTGGTAGCGAATTCTGGTAGCACAAAGGTTTGGGTAATGGAACCAAGTTTGTTTGATGGATAATGGTATGAGTTTTGATATATTTGTAGGTAGTACTATTCTAGATCGATAGTACATGTCGTGCCATTTCCATTGGTAAGTGGAACGTCACATAACTCCTCACAGTTAGAGAGTTATGGCTATGTGAAGTTGGAGAACCCACATGAGTCATATAGAAGCCCCAAAAGGTCAAAGTAGTCAAAGTGGTTGCAAAGAATAAATTATTTAAATAATAAAGAGAAGTGATGAATGTACTATAAGTCAAAGTGGATACAAAATAAATTATTTAACTAATAAAGTTAATGGAGAAATTACTAAGTGGACAAGTGGTTAGAAGTGGGTTAGCCCTAAAATAAGGAAAGCAAAGAAGAAATTATTTAAATAATAAAGAGAATTGATGATTGTACTATAAGTGAAAGTGGATAATTTTTTATTTATTTAAATAATAAAGTTAACGAAGAAATTATTAAGTGGACATGTGGTTAGAAGTGGGTTAGCCCTAAAATAAGGAAAGTCATTTAAGATGGTTAGAAGGTAACCCCTTGAGGAAGGTACATAAAAGTATAAATAAGAGGTAAGTATCTCAAAATCTAATTACACTTGAGCATATTAAATATATACAGGTGACTGAGGTAACCAAAGGATATATAAGCAGAATTTCATAGGGAAGGTGAAGTAAAGAAGGCCGAAATTCAAGGGAGTATAAATTCTTTTGATGATGCTTTCTAAGGTATGTTATTTACAAGTCATCTCACCATTTTCACAATAACATTTTTTTCTAGAATGATTCAGACCGTAAAATTGAGAGGCCATTGAGGAAATATATCCCGGTCGATGTGATAAACATTTCAGCTTGTGGTTCGTTGTATTTTTGGAGTTACACTCAGTGAAAAATAGGGTTTGTGGCTAGTCCCGAAACTAGTATAAAAAAGTGTTTCGGGTAAAAAAATCATAACTTCTTCATAACATATTAAAATTTAGTAAGAAAAAATGTATTGGTTAGAGTGCAGTTTGTAGTGTTCTGTGTACCATTTTCAGATGCATACAAAAAATACTTCGTCCAGGGAATTATCTACAAGTTATCTCTCTAGAATAAGTCAGAATTCAACAAGGTATGCCAGTTTTTCTATAAATCCTTTTTTGAGAGGTTCCAAGTAGTGAAACTTGGCTGAATTGCATAAATAAAACTGACGAACATTGTGTAATATTTTCATATCTTCATTCATTATAGGTAAATAGTTATGATTATTTCAAGTTAGGGTTGTTGACTAATCCAAAATTAGTCATGTGAGACTAAAATAAAGTTTGATGAAAATTTTAGTCTCTTGTTGTTAAAGTTGAGGAAGGTTTGCAAGTATGTGATCATATACACTAGGTCTATTACAAAGTTACAAATCATATTGTGATGATGAAATTGATGAGGGATTTTGGTTGAGGTACATGTTGGGTAGATGGTTGCGACAAGTAGTTGATGAGTTGGCACATACATGAGGTGTATAGTTGATGATGTTGGTACATATTGATGAGTCATAGTTTATGTGTATTTGATGCATGATTGGTACATATTTGGTGCATGATTGATGCACTCGTTGATGGTACAGGTTGAGGTATAGGTTGGTGCATGGTTGATGCACTTGTTTATGGTACAGGTTGATTACAGGTTGTTTGGTACATGTTGTTACAGGTTGGTTGGCTGCAGGTAAGTGGTACAGGTTGATTACAGGTTGTTTGGTATAGGTTGTTACATGTTGGTTGGCTACAGGTCAGTGGTACATGTTGTTACAGTGGTATATATCACAGTGATAGTGTGAAAATGGTTCCATTATTCTACTTCTACATAAAGACAGTTGGATGGGGCAAGGACAAGTGGTTGTAGCCACATTCTGGTTGTAGCCGAAGAACATAGGGGGTTGTAGCCTCCTTCTGGTTGTAGCCAGAGAATTGGGGATTTGGAGCTTCCCTTAGGTTGTAGCCTGAGAAACTAGGGGGTTGGAGCCTCCTTCTAGTTGTGACTGGAAAACAAAGGAAGTTGGTGCTTCCAATGAATGTAATTCTTAAATTCATATAAGAAAAATCATTTCGTGGTATTCTCCCACTTTGGGTTTCCACGTAAAAACACTGGTGTACTGTGCATGTGTATGATTTCTCATTTGCTCATTATTTATTTATTCTACAACTATTGGATGATAATGCTACATTGATATAACACTTGCATTTTATGGTTCAAAATGATTATATAGTTCTATTACTAATTCATCCCCCCTCTCAGTAATCCAACAATTAGGATCAGAGAAGGTTCCTTCAGAAATCAGTTTAACCACTGAAAGGTAGTTCATGGACAACAACAACATGTATAAAAATGGAATATCATAGTTTGATGGACAAAAGTATGCATTCTGGAGAATAAGCATGAAAACATATATACAGAAACAGGGATTTGAAATTTGGAAATCAGTGGTAGATGGATACAAAGAACCAACAATTCCACGAACGAGTGAAAAAGTAATGAAACTCAGTCAAAATAATTCCAAAGCCACAAATGCACTTTTGAATGGTCTTGGTGAATCGGTATATACCAAAGTTGTACATTGTAAATCCTCTAAAGAGATTTGGGACAAACTTCAAAATATTTATGAAGGAGATTCAAAGTCAAAGAAGCAAAGCTTCAAACTTACAGAGGTCAATTTGAACAACTAAGGATGAAGGAAGGTGAGAATATTGCAACTTACTTCTTACGAGTTGATGAAACAGTGAATGCAATCATAGGATTGGGAGAAGAAATTGAAGAATCTGTAATTGTTCAAAATGTACTAAGATCTCTTCCTATGAGATTTAATCCTAAGATATCAACACTAGAAGAAGGAGAAGATCTAGACTCAATAAGAATGGACAAACTACATGGAATATTCACAACACATGAAATGAGAATTGAATAGGAAAATCCAGATATAAAATAATCATCTTTCAAAGCATGCAAAATGTCAAAGAAAAAGGGAAAGAAAAAGGAACATAACAACAACAGTGACTTATGAGAAGATGACGAAGAAGAAGTGGCCAACTTTGTTAGAAGATTGAAAAAGGGAACCAATAGAAGATATAAAGGTAATCTTCCACTGATTTGTTTAAATTGTGATGGTATTGGTCATTTTTCTAACAAATGTCCTCATAGGAAAAATAAGAGGAATGATGAAGATTAATCAAATAGAAAACAAACATATAAAGGAAAAGTAACGAAAAATAAATCTTTCAAGAAACTATTATGCACCAAAGAAGAAATCTACTCATCAGATGAAGATGAAGTCAGTGACAGATGTTGACGAAAAGATACGAAATAATCTTACTCAAGCATTTTTAGATATTTCTTAGCTAAGGAAAGATAGACGGGAATATCACCCTATGTTTATAGCCTCAAAATTTGTTTCCTAATCCACAAGTATTAGTTACAAGGGCTTAGAATGATTTGCTTTTATAAATAAAAGATTGTTGTAAAATTCAATATTCTATATAATTTTTTGAATATAACATATGAAAAAGTAAATGTGGAGACAAAATAAAAAATACCAAGTCAATATTTAACACATATGAGACATAATAGAAATCACTTATTTCATTCCAATGAATCAAAAGAATAGTTCTCTTTACAAAAATCCCTAAGGGAGTTTGGACTAAAGTCAAAATTAGATGTCCCCGATAAAAACCATACAAAAGGACTTCTGACAGAAAGTAAAAAACTGAACTTCAAAAGATGGATCAACTTGCCACAGATTGTTTCCCACTCGACTCTGCACAATATCCTTGATCAGTCATGAAATTTAATTCATAAACAGACAAGTCTACAAAGACTATCAAAGATAGTTCAACACCTCTGAAAAACAAGTGTCTGAATGATGCAATTCAGCCTTGAATCTTGTTGTCTACAATAGGACCCTCTTGTCATAAAAGAGAATTAAGCTTTTAATGAATTAAAGAATGAAAGAGAACTAAACTATCTCAATAAAACTCAAGAGAAGACCTTAGTATGCTTTCTCCTTTTATTCTCCTCTTGCTATTCCTTCTCTTTTTTCCTTTAAGCAATCAAAATTAGTTGAAGTAGTTCAACTACTTATTTTAGTTAAGTTAACTAAAACTAACTGACTTTTAATTTAGGAGAGATATTTATATAATAATAATAACGGTCTATAATAAATAATAACTAGTAGGTGGGACCCCTTGTGACTCCCTTTACTTTCTTAACATAAACAAGCACAACTAGTCAATCAATCTAACACATCCCTCCTTGTGGATCCCATCATCATTCTCATAACTTGAAAATTAATATCAATGATATTTTAAACCATATCCAAAAAAATATAATATCCAAAATATCCAAAAATAGTGTGTTGTCCAAAAACTTCAGCAGTCAACTGTTCTCAACAATCAATATATAAATATACTCAAAAACCATATTTGCCACTTTGGGAGAAAATTTTCCCTTTGTTGTTGTTGTCTCCCTTTGATTTCTATGAATTAGCCTTAGGTTGTGTGGAGCCTTTAGGATTGATCTCACTAATAACATGAGAGCAGTCATATCTCAAGTGCATGTGGGATGAAACAGATTTGGTAGAATCACTTGATGGAGAGGAGGGGCAGCAACAAATTTTCCTTTATCATGTGCATGGTGGGCTTCGATTTTGAGTCTCTTGCTTGCATGGGAAGATTGTACATGTGAGTGTGCAGGGGAAATTTGGACAATTGGATTAGCTGGTGGGGCAGACCCCCTACTTTAGCAGGGTTCTACGACCTCGCGGTCTCTAGATCATTCTCTTCCCTAAGCCGAAATGGCCCTTCGAGCTCCTGCTGGAACCCCTTGGATGGATCCACAGGTCCCTTCATCCTCTGGTACAGGTCTTGAGAAATCCTGTGCACTCCTCCTTTTCACGTTTCAGGGTTTCACAATTTCATGAGTTGAGACTCCACATCTCTTGAATCCTGGTCTCTCAAACACTTGAACCCCGAAATGCCGAAATATACCCGTGACCACGTTCTGCCTTTCAGGATTTTAGAATTCACGATTTTGTGATTCCGACGGCAGACGGTTCTTGGTCCTTCAACTTCCCAGGTCCCGAAATGCCGAAAAGGGCTTAACGGGCTTTGGCTTCTCCCTTAGCCTCCATCCACGTGACCACATCTCTATGTCCACGCACTTAACGCCAAAGTGCTATTGAACTTCTTGATTCGGGGAATCGCGATGTAAGTGCTCCCGTGTTCTCTGTCTTTCGAAATCCCAGTTCACGAAATGCCGAATTGGCTTGGAGTTCACCCTTTTTTCGTTTCACGATTTGGGGAATCGCGATGCAAGGGTCCCTCCTTTCCCCTTTTGAACCTCCAATGGCCAAAATGCCGAAATGGAAAAATACCAAAATGTTCCAACACCTATCCCTTCGAGTTTTTGTAAACCGCAACTTCGGGTTTCACGATTTCAGGAAATCCGATTACAAGGGATATCTCTGTCCCTTGGAACCCCCGATGGCCGAAATGATGAAATGTCGAAATGTCTCTGCGCTTGTTTCTTCGAGATTTCACGTTTCGCGAAATCAAGACACAAGGAGTATCCTTGTTCCTTAGAATCTCCGGTCGCCAAAAAGTCGAAATGCTAAAATGTCTCGACGCTTGTTCCTTCAGGATGTTGCGTTTTGCAAAATCAAGACACAAGGAGTATCCTTGTTCCTTGGAATCTCTGGTCGTTGAAAAGATGAAAAGTCCCAGTGCCTTATCCTCCAGCTTTTTTGAATCGCAGCTTCAGGTTTAGAGGGATTTCAGGAAATCCGGTTACAAGGGATATCTCTGCCCCTTGGAACCCCCAGTGGCTGAAATGCCGAAATGCCAAAATATCCTAGCACTCAATCAATGGCTCACCACAATCCCTGGGATCAACGATTCCATTCGAATTACTATTTCGCGATTCAGGATTCTGAAAGACAAGAGTCTCTGTCTTTCCAATTCGCGTTACCCAAAATGCCGAAATGGGCATAGAGAAACTCTCGTCACTAACCTCCTTTTAGCTCCACTTGATCCAACGGCCTACGAGGTTTCAGTGTTCCTCCTCAAGGATTCTCCACTGCCCGTTCAAATCTTTGAACTCCCCTCACCTATATCTACGCAGCATTAAAGTCTACGCTCCTTCTTCCAATTGGACAATCCACGGGAACTTCCATAGTGATCCAACACTCGAAGACGTTCTTCCTCCTGAGATTTTACTTGATTCTGACTTAGAATATTTTCTAATTCTACGACGACTCAACCTTTGTTCCTTCTAGGGAATGAATTCCTGGTCTCGACAACACCTTCCAAAGTGTTATCCTTCCTGATATTTGTCTAGTTCAGACTTCGATCTCCCGCGCACTCCTTGCTTCTAAGGGATTTGGTAACTCAGATCCATAGTGTTCCTCTCTGGCTCGATGCACACCTTGCATAGCTCCCAATGAAGAGAAACAATTGAAACTAGGAAAATTCACAGTTCCATCCACTTGTTCATGAAAGCAGAAAATAACAGGAAAATGCACACAGTCCAAACGCCATACATTTGGGTCAATTTTCCATTCTATTATATTCACAAGTTACCACTGGCTACACAATACATTCAAAATTACAGTCACTCAAAAGATTGAGATCTCCTGCTAACTCGCAGTTCTCTCTTACCGCTCATTTTTTTCTGTATTCCATCTCCCTCCTAACTGGGTGTGTAAACTTCTACATAACTCAAAGATGTTTCTAGGGTTTCCCCTAGCTACTTTCCTACTCTAAAATTCATCCTACACTATCTTAGTTTAGTCACATTCCAGAGATGAAGTGGAAACTCCTACTCTGTTTACAATTTTCAAAACGTGCCTCAAAGGGTAAAATTCGACATTGGTTCAAGCGTGCCTCAAAAGGTGAATTCTGGTGCTGAGTGAAGGCGGATTTCAAAGTCGGTTGCAACTTTCAACTTTGAATTTCTGGAAGAAATCACACGTGTTGAGTGGTCCTGCCTCTATGCACTTGTCAACGATGCTCTTGCATCAGCTGGTGGAGGAGGAGTAGGTAGAGACAAATTGGGCCAGCCACAATGTTGGGAGATTGTTGGGTGAACAATATCTTTCCATCTATCATTTTCAGGGACTTTAGGTTGTAATGAGACATGAGGGGGAACTGGGATTCTAGGGACATGATGGGGTTGGAAGGGAGGCCTTTCTAGCCTAGGTTGGACTGCCCCTTGTCCAATATAGTTGAAAAATCTAGCTTGGAAGAGTTGGTTTAACTCTTGTAGATATCCATCAAAATGTATTGAAAACCTTGTCCTTCTAGGACCTCTGTTCCAATTTCCTCTTCCCCTGTTATTTTAGCCATGTCTTCCTCTGCTAAAAAATATCATTCATGTATTTCATGGTTATTAGTAACTAGCTTCTTAAAAAAACCATATATGACATCTCTTTAAATATGAAACATCGTTTGGTTCAACAACACATCAGACCCATGCAATCCAATCCATAAAAATCGTTTAATACTTGTCAATGAGAAAGGGGTGAATAAGGGTTCTGGGATATATGAAGGGGTTGTATTGAGCGAAAAGTTATAAAATGAAAGGGAGTAGATCATGATTACTGCTCAACAAATCATTAAACAATCAACTATGTTGTAATAACAAAACATATAAACTATAACCCATCTATGTGTCATCCTTTAATTGCTATAATACAAAGTTTCCCTTTAGTTATAATTTAATTTTAAGAACAGGGCGTGCAAAGTGAATGTTGTAATGCGAGGGGATTCGTAATGTGTGAAAAAGTGAGAGAATGGTGGGGAAGTTAATGGATATTGTTCATAAAAAAAATTAAGTAATTAATAATCATAATTTTGCACTAAAATCAATCCAAAAAACACCAACACCACACCAACATTTACTATGTGTCAAGTTGTTTGTTGTAACATTTAGATTTCCCACAATTCCTCAATTAATAATAGTCTGTGTAACCATAACTCATAACAAACATTCCATTCAACAGTCTTGTTTAAGAAAGAACTAGTATTTTATTTCTTTCTTTCCTTTTAAGAATTTAAAGAAAACACACAACAACATGCTCGATCTCTATCCCATAATGTATCACTACTAAACATCCATTTTCTACCAATTTACAATCGGGCCCAATTAAAATATACACAGGTTCCTTTTCCAAATACGAACATACTTCCAAAATATGCCCGATTACACACAGTCTTCATCATATCAATCAACAAGGTGTTGGAATGAAACCACAGTCAACATAAAACCTGAGCCTTATCACTGTTGAAATAACCATTGATAATTTGTGCGATGATACAATAATATATGCAAGGTGAACATAGCCAATTACACACAAGCACCATTTTCACAATTATCCATAACCCTGATCGGGCCTAGCAAAACACACAGGTGTTTCCAACTGCAATTAAGACCACGCTGTAAAAACTAAGAGAGTCAAATCATAACGAAACAAAGACAACCCTCGACTATATATAATTTCCCTTTCCCATTTGTAACTGTTCAACCAATTTAATCATAGAAAGACGAGACAAAGACACGATGATAAACCTCCATAACCATTCCAATTATAAACTCGTATTTGACAACCAAGAAGATGCCCGAAGGGAGCAAAGACAGTTGGAGATTAAAATCAGTCTCTGTTTAAAACAAATGCAGGGAGACAATCAAGAGTGCGCTCATATTTTAACAATAACATAGAGAAATGGAGGTCTTCAGAGACTTATCAACCAGAGGAAAAATACCTTCGAAAAAGATACAACAATGGGATACAAAATCCTCTTATTACTCCAAGTCATCAACAAGACCAATGATTAACACCCAAGGAGAGAAAAGGCAGGAAGATAATAACCCAATGCACATAGTGCATTTAACACTTGCAGAGGAGAGGAAGAGTTAAATGAACAATGAAATTTATTCAAAGAGCACACAAGGATATAATGTCTTTGTCCAATTTCTTAAGAGCCGAACAACCTGACAGTAATATCAATGAGAATGCATACATCATAACGCCGAGATATAACTGGTATCATCCCACAACCATACAGTACATATTAATGTTATGGACACCCCAAGACTAGATCTTGGGATACTTTGGTGAAAAGACACTAAGAATGAGCCAACGACCATGACTTTGGGTTTGAAGAAATAACACAGCAACCGAATGGCAATCCGAATGCGACTGAATAAGGTTTATAATCATGACTATGAGGGAACAACTGAAGGTAATACAAAGAACCAAACCATCCACCATTAATATAGAGTGATATGTACCACATTCACTTATCCATAGAGACCCATCATGATATTAACCGACATAGCAACCAGTCAATGCACAACTTAAACAAAACCCATTTCTTTGGCTTGCACTCCAAAACATTTTACAGTCATCTCAGAGAGAAATAACACACATTTACACAGTCAAAATTCTCATGAACACACAAATACAAGAATTATTGAGACATTATTTGTTCATACACAGAATATTTCATGGATGGAGAGAAAAAGAACCATACGTGTAACAAAAACCTTAAAAGGGCGAGTTGGTCAAGCCTTCTCCTTTCCAAGCACCTGAAATGAAAATCTTCACAACCAATAGACTGAAAATGAAACAAGGAACAATGCTAGGGTGATGAACGATAGGGGGAGTATGGAGTGACATGCATTACATGCACGTCACTTCCATCTCCTAGCCTATTCAATTTCAAGTACGAGATAGCCAAAAATTCACCAATCAATTAAACCATGTATTCAATGCCCAAACAGTTGAAATCTGTGACAATATCCTTTGCATAGTGTGCCACCCAAACATTTACACGTTATCCCTCGCCAAGTTCTATGCCATCATACATATTGCAATGCTATATGTGCCGAAATCAAATCTAATGAAAATCACATAGCCACTAACCAACCATAGTATAATAGTTAGGACTAACACTAACATCCTTTTACTTTTCCATTCGAATTTCCATATAACCTTTTATCATGGCTCAAACATCATAGGTTTTCTTTCTTTGTTTTGATTATATTATCACTAATATATATCTTTCATGTATTTGTCTAGGTAATCGATCACAATAATTAGTGGCATTGTTAAATCATAACAGTTGTAAATACATGCTCATGATAACAAAAAAATTCTTTGAAGTGCATAAGCATTTGATGCAGGAGCATCTCAAGCGAGCCAGTGCGGAGGCCGAAGATAGTTGGACAAGCCCAATGCAAATTTTGAAATTCTCTTGAATTAAATGTGCCAACTTAAATGAGACAATTAAATGAAGGCGCACTTGTAAAATGTAACCGAACCTTGAGCGATCTGCTCTCGTCCTTAGTAGGTAGAAGGGATTTAAAGTAGTTAATGCAAGTAGGTGGAATTGAATGTGTAGATTAGACAGTTTTGAGCACAAGAGGGAAACGAGATATAGACACCCCCATTGTGTATTGTAACATAAGCATAAAGAGCAAGAGCATACAGAGATGAGAAGCAGAGAGGACTGAAAATTTAAGACACCCATGTACAAAGATTTGAATTAATAAGAAAAGAACTTTGATTCAAACTCATTGCATTGTGTTAGTTATCCGTGTATGTGGGTTGAATGTTATGCTCATGGTTATTTTACTCTTTCTGTTGTACATTTGCTTTTATGCTATGTAGGAATGATTTCTTGTTGAATGTTTGAAATCTGTGAGAGAAAGAGTAAGGGAAATTAGTTTCAATTGTTTCTCTATCTGAGAAAGAGTTCCTGCAAGGAGTGCAGCCAAATTGTTCGCAAGGAGTGTGTCGACAAAGTGTTCAGAGGTTCATCTCTGAAAATCTCAGGAGAGATAGCTTTTGTTCTCATTTCCACAGGACTACAGTTGGGCACAGGAGCCGTGCAAGGAGTGCGTAGGCCGAGTGAATTCTCAAAGTTGCAGACCTGAGTGAAGTACTAAGAGACTGCTACTGCAGGTGTGCAAAGAGTCAAAAAGAGTTCAACGCTTGAAGTGTTTGAAGGTTGCCGCAAGGAGTGCGAGAAAGGGTTTTTCTGAAAGACTCGAAGTCATGAGAAAGTTCATAAGGATTGGACCTTCGAAGGAGTCAAAGGAAGGAAGAGGCCAAGCACCTGGAAGAATTGGAGGAAGGCGTAGTGACGAGAGACTGCAGGAGGATGAGCTTCGAGGAGAGATACACTTTGTTTAGTTTGTGCAGAGGTTCTCAGAGGAAGAGACGGAAGGACGAAATTATCTGTGGAAAATCCATGAATTCCCGTGAGTCGTTAGATCTCACGAAGGAGAAGGGAAGTTACAATGAGTGCTTCGAAAGGTTCTAAGCTCAGGAGGAGTAGGACCGTAGATCCAAGCCACAAGGGCCGTTGGATTGGCAAGCGGATTCCTATTTCAGGATTTCGTCGGTGGAAGTCCCGTAAACCTTGCAACGGGAATCGCGATATCACGAAACACGAAGTCCCAAAGGATAAAAGGATGGTGTGGGGCAGAGGAGTCAGCAAGGCGGACATGTGGCGAACTATCGGCATGAAATCAAACTCTATTGATCATTTTAGAGTTTCGTGAGTCGATGTTTCGGAAGCCTTGCATCAGGACTCGCGAACTCACGAAGTGAGAAGTCCTGAAATGGTGAGAAGTATAGTCATGGGGCCAGCGCTGAGACACGTGTCGGAGTATGACACTTCAGGATTTCGGGGAATATAGTATCGAGATTTTGGGGTTCATGGAGCAGAGTTGCATATCATCGCAACTCGCGAACTCGCGAAAGCCGAAAGACAGAGTTAACTGTTTCAGAAGTTCAGGATTCGGGGGTCATAGTGAGCAGCTGCTCGACCACAGGATTCGCGATATCGTGAAGTCTAATTCCCTGAAACATGAGGGAGGAATCTCACAAGGTTTCATTGTGGGTGTAGAGTTCCGGAAAGGGAACTAGAAGAGCAGTTTAGATCTCTTCGGGCCAGTGAAGAAAGAAAGATCTTGTTGACGTGGACCTTCCGACCTGCAGGTTGAGGAGGGGTTGCATGTGTCAGCATCATTTGGTATCAGAGCCTAGAAAGAGTTCTTTTATTTCTATAGCAGGGAAAAGGAGGATTTACCATGCCGCCAAGGAGAAGGGATAGGCAATCACCCGATCCGCAAGAGGAGAGGGAAATGCCGAGAAGAAGGGGCAGGTAGATGATTGATCCAGTCATGAAAAAAGAGATGCGTGATATACGAGCTAGACTCGAAGACATGGAGACAGCACAGAGACATACAGTCAGTGTTGGGGATATTAGTGATTCCGAAAGTGAAATTGAGGCTGAACATGAAGAGGAATTTGCAGCCGAAGATGCAACAAACGAACGTTTGATCAGAGCTATTGCAAGAATGGGTGCAAGAGCGAAAATGGACATTCCAGTTTATGAGGGAAACTTGGATGTAGAGGAGATTCTAGACTGGATTAGAGCTTTGGACACATACTTTGACTATGAAGTTGTCGAAGAAGACAAGAAAGTCAAGCATGCTATCACAAGATTAAAGGGACATGCAGCATTGTGGTGGGATGAACTACAAGATGACAGACGCTGCAAGGGCAAGCAAAAGATCAAAAGCTGGGATAGAATGATTGTGAATATGAAGGCGAAATTCATCCCTAGAGATTACCAAATTACTCTGTTCAGAACAATGTAGAACCTGAGACAGAAGATGATGACAGTGAAAGAATACATTGAAGAATTCTACAAGTTGAACATCAGGGCAGGTCATCGAGAAAGCGATCATGATAAAATTGCCAGATACATGAATGGCCTGAGATATGACATTCGGGATGAGATGAGCATGGTAACCATCCGAATGGTGTAAGATGCTTATCAGATGGCTCTAAAGGATGAAGAGAAGTTGAGCCAAAATAAGGGTCAAAAAGGCCAAGGCAGAATCCAGCCAAGAGGCAAATCAATTGCCCAGGATAAAAATCAGAAGCCCAAGGAGGACTGAAAGAAACCTCAGACTCGAAATGAGAGAGGTGGAACCTCACAGCGAGGGAAATATGGTGAACAGAGAGGGAAACATACCGAGCAGAGAGGATATTATGCTGATAGTAATACTTTTCCTCATACCAGAGGTAGAGTAAGAGGAAGAGGTGGAGTAATAACATGCTTCACATGTGGAAAGAATGGGCACAAGTCTTATGAGTGTCGAGATAAAAAGAAAGAAGGAGGAGAGACTCATATCTCCAAAGCATAGAGGTGGGATGTTGAGGCAGAGGATGTTGAAGGTGGAAGATCGTTGATGATGCGGAAACCTCTTTTGACACCAGAGAAGGAGGTGGAGAGTTCAGTCTAAAGAAACTGACTTTTTCGGACTGCTTGCAAGACCAAGGATAGGGTATGCAAGGTCATTGTGGATAGTGGTAGCACATATAATCTCATTTCTACGGAGATGGTGGAAAAGCTAGAGCTGGAGACAATTGATCATCCAAGCCCATACAAAGTTTCGTGGCTACAAAAAGGACACCAGGTAACTGTCACTAAACAATGTTTAGTTGAATTTAAGATAGGAGGATATAATGATAAGATATTATGTGATGTTATTCCTATGGATGTTTGCCATCTATTTCTAGGTAGACCGTGGCAATATGACATAAATGTGATTCATGATGGGAGAATGAACACATACACCCTAGATAAGAATGGGAGAACTCACATGTTGCTTCCAATCAAGGATAAGGAAGTGAAACCTGAAGTAAGCAACACTGTACTTCTCATGAGTGGAAAGGAACTTCTTACAGAGGTCAAGAAGAAAGAAGAACCGCAATTCATTATGGTCAGGAAACCGAAGATTGTTTTGACCAGCACAAGCGTAGATGATTTACCAGAAGAGATTCAGGAACTGCTGGAAGAATTCACTGACATAGTAGTGGATGAACTACCTCATTCATTGCCACCGATCAGAAGTGTGAGTCATCATATTGACCTCATACCAGGAGCTAGTTTTCCAAACAAAGCAGCGTACAGATTGAGGCCGTAGGAGAATGAAGAGGTCAAAATACAAGTCCAAGATTTGTTGGACAAAGGTTTGGTCAGGGAAAGCTTGAGTCTGTGTGATGTTCCAACAGTACTCAGTTCGAAGAAAGATGGAGGCTGGAGAATGTGTACTAAATTGAGGGAGATTAACAAGATAACCATCAGGTATAGATTTCCATTGCCAAGGATGGATGATATGATGGATTGCTTGAGTGGAGAAAAATTATTTTCAAAGATTGAATTGAAAAGCGGTTATCATCAAATCCGCATGAGAGAAGATGATGAATGGAAGACAGCATTCAAAAGCAACGAAGGGTTGTATGAATGGCTTGTTATGACATTTGGCTTAACAAATGTGCCAAGTACCTTCATGAGGTTGATGAACGAAGTCCTGAGAGAGTTCATCGGAAAATTTATCATTGTGTATTTAGATGACATACTGATTTTCAGTAAAACAGTGGTAGAGCATCTGAAACATTTGGCTACAGTGATGGAGAAATTACAGCAGGAGAAGTTGTTGATAAACATGAAGAAGTCCTCCTTCATGAATACAGAGCTCATTTATCTGGGGTTTGTCATTTCTGTAGATAAATTGAGGATGGATCTAGATAAGGTGGAGGTGATTAAGAATTGGCCATCACTGAAGAATATATTTGAGGTGAGAAGTTTTCACGGATTGGCTAGTTTCTACCGAAAGTTCATCAGAAATTTCAGTGGGATTAGTGCACCGATGATGGAAACAGTGAAGAAGAGACATAAGTATTTTCACTGGACAGAAGAGGCTGAGAAAAGATTCAATTTATTGAAGAGGAAGATCACGAAACAACCAATTTTGGTGTTGCCGGATTTCCGGAAGACGTTTCAGGGGAAATGCGATGCCAGTGGATTTGCAATAGGGGAAGTCTTAAGTCAAGAAGACAGACCGATAGCATACTTCAACAAGAAACTGAATGAAGTGAAAGTGAAGTACTCCACTTATGATAAGGAGTTTTATGCTATCATACAGGCATTGAGAAAATGGAGGCATTACTTGATTCCGAAGAAATTTGTCTTATACAGTGACAATCATGCATTGCAGTTTGTGACTCAACATGAGAAATTGAATCAGAGACATGTTAAATGGGTTGAATACATGCAAAATTTTACTTTTGTGATTAAACATATTTCTGGTATTGCTAACAAAGTTGTTGATGCTTTGAGCAGGAAGTGTTTGTTGTTGTAGGAGTGCAGAGTCAAAACGTTGGGTTTTGATGATCTTAGGGACATGTACAAAGATGATCCATATTTTAAGGAGGTGTATGAGGCAGCTGAGAATCCATTTCTTAGAGATAGAAGCCAATGGGTAGAGTACATGATCCAGGCAGGATTACTATTTAAAGGTAATCAGCTGTGTATTTCGGAATGCTCCATGAGGGAGAATTTGCTGAAGGAGAAACACAGTGGAGGATTGGTCGGGCACTTTGGTCACGACAAGACGTTCACAAAGTTGAATGAGTCATATTTTTGGCCGGGATTGTGAGAAGACGTCAAGAGATTCATGAACAGATGCAGAATTTGCCAGCATTCGAAAGAAAGGAAACAGAATGTCGGGTTTTATCAACCATTGCACATACCTGAGAGGCCATGGGATGTAATCAACATGGATTTTGTATTGGGATTGCCAAGAACACAAAAAGGATTTGACTCAATCTTTGTGGTGGTGGATAGATTTTCCAAAATGGCACACTTTATTCCATGTCGGAAAACCAGTGACGCAACTCACATTGTGAACCTGTTTTTCAAAGAAGTCATTTGACTTCATGGCTTACCAAGAAGCATATTTTCGGATCGAGACACTAAGTTCATAGGACACTTTTGGAGGACGTTATGGAAGAATCTAGGGACTAAATTATCATTTAGTTCATCTTATCATCCTCATATGGATGGACAGACAGAAGTGGTAAACAGGAGTCTAGGAGACTTACTGAGAAGCCTGGTGGCAGAACACCATAGCCAGTGGAACAACATATTACCACAAGAAAAATTTTCTTATAATGACTCAGTTAACAGAAGAACAAGGAAGAGTCCATTTCAGATTGTCTATGGCATGCAACCGAGAGGAATTTCTGAATTGAGAGATTCAGAATAGAATGCAACTAGGAGCGCTAGTGCAGAAGATTTTGTAGAGGCGATGAAGGAACTTCACAGCCAGGTGAAGGAACAATTGCAAAATTCAAGCCAGGAATATAAGCGCAGAGCAGATAAACACATGAAACAACTTCAATTCGAGGTTGGTGATTTGGTTCTGGCACATTTGAGAAAGGAAAGGTTCCTGAGAGGAATATATAATAAACTGAAGATGAAGAAAATCGGACCATGTACGGTCTTGAGGAAATTTGGGACAAATGCTTATGAAGTTGAATTACCCGATGGGATCGAAATTTCTCCGATATTCAATATTTCGTATTTGTACCCATATAAAGCTGAGGAAGCAGGAGCAAGTGATAAACAACCATAGGTTCAGTGGCGAAACCAGATGCCAGTTGCAGAAAAGCCACAGATGGAGTGAATACTGGATAAAAGAATTGGTAAGAAGACCATAAGAAATGAATACTTCGAATATTTGTTCAAGTGGAAAGGCCATCCAGTTGAAGATGTGATCCGGATTATTTTCGGCACGAAATGAGAGAGGAGATATAATAAAGAATTGCACAGAGATATTGCAGATATTCAATAATATAACAGAAATGTATCAGAGATGCAACCATAAACACAAATATACAGTAATACACGATTTCTATTAATCAGAAAAATGTACAG
>JASDQU010099056.1:23007-34960 GCA_032191745.1 Picea mariana
ACTAGAGGATGCTCAGTGGAGGGACCTTGGTAAGAAGTACACACATTTTTTCTTTTTAAATGTTTTGTGAATTTTTATCATATTCAAATGTTTTTGGTTTATATGTTCGTCCAAAGACTAATACAAAATCATTTGTTGATAACACAGATGTTGGACCTTACAGACCTCCTAGCACTTCTCCCATCTAGCGGCGAGGAGAGGTAGTGGTAGCACCACAATATGCTGAGGATTATCAAGTGGTGGAAAAAAATCTTGAGGGCTTGACCGCAGATATTCCAGACATGACTCTAGAAGAGGTTCCATGACGCGATCAATGTCATACTGTAGGAGTATCAGCATCCATGAGTCAACTGCTCCATAGGGTTGTTTGGGTAGTTGTGTGTTACCGTGAACGTCATCCATGATGTCACTTTGTAGAAGCTATGAGCTTCAGATTTTGACATTTTGGTCTTCAGACAAACGTTTTGTAAAAAAATCTTTTGATTGTTATATATACAGACAACTTCTACCGGTTTACCTTATATTGTGTGAATATTGATGTGATTGATTTATAAATGATTCAAATGTCTGTCCAATACAAAATTAGCCAATGCATTTGTTAATGTATTTAGACATCTAGGAATATGTTGATATTCAATGTGATCAAAATAACATTCCAAGAGGTGAATTCGCAAATATACCTGTAACAAAGTAGGACTTCGAATAGAGTAGATATTACATAACTGTAGTACTACAAGCTGCGAGTCAAGTCACACAACCAAATGACGAATTCTGAGCGAGATAGCATCAACCAATAATTCAATAACAGTGCTATACTCTGCAATGTTGTTGGTCGCACGGCTGAGACACATGCCTCATAAGGAGACAAGTTCATTTGTAGGGGTGTAAATTGACCAGGCAACAGAATCAAGGTTCTGAGTACTACGACTAGCATCATCAGTGAAGCCAAGATAGGGTAGTGAGGACTCCGACATCTAGAAATCAAACACAATGTCACATAAGGGCAGAGACCAGATAATGACAAAAGAAAGCTATAGTAACACACAAAAAGTATGATAAATTAAAAATACAAGTACTTGTGCACAAATGATTTTATGCATAGTACTTCTTCAAGTACAACCCATTCCTAGGTTCACTCAAAGGGATACCATCGTAATATACCAACTCATAAGCTCCTTTTTCCAAAACTCGTCGAACGATATAAGGACCTTGCCACATGGGTTCTAAATTTCCCAGCTCCTAACATATCGTGATCTTGTTCATAGAGAAGAACAAGATCCCCTTCGAAGAAAATGTGAGGCTTGACATGCTTGTTGTACTGGGCCTTGACATGCTTTTTCTGAGCTTCTATGACTAGGGTGGCATCACGTCGAGTTTCGTCTAATCGCATTAGATACAATAGACATTCTTCTTCAGCAGAAGTATTGGGTAGGAGTTCAACAGCTAGTTTTAAAGATGGTATCTTGCATTCGATAGGGAGAATGGCTTCCACACCATAGACTAACCGAAAAGGTGTAAACCCAGTAACGGACTTGACGGATGTCTAGTATGCCCACAATGTCGAAAACAACATTGTGTGCCAACTTGTTTTATGAATCCCTATCATTCGTCAAAGCATAGTTATGAGAACTTTGTTGATTGCTTCGACTTGTCCATTGGCTTGTGGATAATAGGGCATTGAGTTATCATGGCGAAGACCCAACTTTTCAGTAAGTTTATACATCATAAAATTCCTAAAGTGGCTACCATGATCAGTAACGATAGCTTGGGGAACACCAAAATGAGCTATGACGTGATTAAAAGGAAACAATGTTGTGGTCTTTCCAGTGTTGTCAAATGTCGGCATCGCCTTGGCCCATTTCGTAAAGTAATCAACGGCTACAATAATGTAACCATGCCCCCCGACCAAGTGAGGGTGACATGTCATGAAATCGATGCCCCATTTCGCAAAGGGACCTATTGAAACCACAGGGTGAAGAGGAGCAAGATGTGATAAAATTTTCTGATTATAGATCTGGCAGGCATGGCATTTTTGAATGGCAATAATGTAGTCGTTAAAAAAAGAAGGCCAAAAATACCCCTATGTGTAAGATCTTCTGAGAAGTAGCATACCCATACATATGACCACCACATGCTCCAGAATGTCAGTCCTTCAGAGCTTTCTTGGCTTTGTTGAACGTTAGACAACGTCGAAAAACAAAGTCAATCCCCTGACAATAAAGAGTATCCCCGAGGATAATGTATTGACGAGCTTGATAGCGTATTCGACGTCATTCAGTACTGGACAAAGTTGGCTGGAAACTATGGGTTTGGAGATATATAATGATATCCCCATACCAAAGATCATCAGTGCTAATAAGGAAAAGAGATTCATCGGGTAATGAATCTGCTGTTACATTTTTCGTTGCAGAATGGGGAAAACTGCATATCAACTCAGCAAAGAATAAGGACTTCTTAGACTTGGCACGTTCGAATTCCAAGTCAAACTCCTGGAGTATCACAATCCATTTGGAGTATTTTCACCCTAGCAATTGACGTGTCAGAATGTGTTGCATAGGGTTGCAATGAGAAATCACCGTAGTCTTTCATGAGAGGATATAGTGCCAGAAGCGTTGGACGGCTTGGACAACAACCAAGGCCAGTTTTTTGACATGTTGATACTTGATTTCAGTCAGTGTGAGACTTTGACTCAAGTATTAAATAACATGTTCGTCGTGAGCATCATCCTCTTGGACGAGAAACATGCCAATGGTGTAATCCGAGGTAGCAAGGTAAAGGAAATAATTGCGACTGTAATCGTGGGGGAAGAGAAGAAGATCTTGCATTAGGGACAACTTCAAAGCTTCAAAAGCATTGTTGGAAATGGTATCCCAGACGAACACTGAATCCTTCTTTAATAGCCGCGTAAATCCATGAGTTATCTCGACATAATTTGGGATAAAACGACGAATAAAGTTTTCTTTTCCCTGCAAAATTTGCAACTGGCGAAGTGTATAAGGAGGAGGAAGATTAAGGATTGCCTCAACCTTCAAAGGATCCACCTGGATCTCATGACGCGAAACAATAAAACCTAGAAGACGACCGGATTCTACACAGAAAACACACTTATGAGGATTTAAACGTATACGGTAGAACCGACAGCGAATGAAAATGGCCTAGAGGTGGGTTGGGTGATTGACTCTGCACATAGAATGAGCAGGTAAATCGTCCAAATATGGTTGAACGATGTGTTTGATATCATGAAAAGCATAAGACATAGCGCATTGAAAATTTGCGCCAGCATTCTTAAGACCGAAAGGAAGTTTCCGGTAGGAAAAAGTACCCCAAGGATGTATAAAAGCAGTCTTATGTTGATCCTCGAGAACGATGTTAATTTGATTATAGCCAGAGAAACCATCCATGAGAGAGAATATTTCACTTCCGGTCCAGTCATCGAAAATCTGATCGACGAAAGGGGTAGGAAAGTTGTCTTTTGGACAAGCTTTATTAATATCCCTATAATCAACACACACATGAATTGTACCTTGTTTCTTGTCAATCAGGACAAGATTGGAAACCCAGTCTGTGAGAGCCACCAGATAAATAAAGTCAGATTTCATAAGTTTCTCGACTTCGATCTTTATAGCAGCCACTTTACGTGGGTGAACTGGACGAAGGCGTTGCCGGACGGGTTTAGCATCAGGATATGTCTTAATTTCATGGATCACAATCTCAGGGTCGAGACCTAGCATTTCTTCGTAGCGCCAGGCGAATATGTCATGAAACTCTTTGAACAGGGACGTATAGGTGACTATTTCATCAGGGGAACACGAAGCTCCAATATGGACATTTTCAACGATTCCACGTTTGATGGATATGTCAATGGGAATCATGGGTGAGATATTACTTAAGTTCCCTTCAGCAAACACATCGTGTGTAGACTCGAGAATGGTTGAGATGACAACAATGGTTGAAGGGGTTGAAATCCATTGGTAGTTCTCAAGAGTATGTTTCTCTAGAAAGAGGATGGAATGATGATGCCCATCGTCCCAAGGGGTGTCCTCCATGACAGACATGGTCATCTCATCAGTGGGAAAAATAACACGAAAAGGATCGGGAGACAACTCATCAAGAGAGGGGGTAGAAGGTGTTGTCGATTGAATGGCCTGATAGGCAGATTCAACTGGACTTAATGGCATGATGTCACCGAAATGAAGATGATCTCCAGGGTCAGGGACTATCCAGGGGTCGGATGACGCAGGAAGTTCATGAGGTGAAGTGAAGATCATGTTGATAGAAGAAACAGATGAGCGTGGAACATCGGGTGGTGGAATGGGGAAAGTACCCATTAACGAGGAGTCCTTTAGAAGGCCTACACCGATGTTCTCATAACCTAGGGGGGGGGTGGTTTACCAATAAACGACACGTTGCCAGTACGAGTATCAAAATTGAAGAAGGCAAGTTGGTCGACGGTAACAACCTTTTCTTGATGAGGTAAACGTACTACACAGAAAAGTGTCGACACAACGGTGCACATGGAATCGATCTAGCTGCCTCCAAGCAGAAGGTTATAATCAAGGGGAGCGTCAAAGACTTCCACTTCAACTTGGACCATTTTACCTTCTAATGTGATGGGAAACGAAGGAAGAACACCGTAGGGCTTAAAACTAGATCCATTGAAGGCATTAAGAGTGTTTTGTGATTCATTCAAAGAAGGAGAGTCAATGGCTTTCCAACAAGCAAAATACATGACACACGTCGAGGCACCCTCCTCAATAACGATTTGGAAAATGTTCTTGTTAGAGACAACAACCTGTATCTGGAATGCAAGTTGAGGGGGTAACCTTGGAATATGATCTTCCAAGTCAAAGATTATTAAATTTGTGTCCGTCGGATCAATTCCACCAATAGCTTTCAACAGTGCCTTCCTTTGTGTGGGACAAGTTTGAAGGACTTCAAGGGATGACATCGTAGAAGGTGCTTGGGCCATACCTTCAACAATGTTTTAGTTCTGGGCCACACGAGCATGAGGATTGAAATCCTATTTATGAACGACACCCTTTGGGGGGGGTTCGCAAAACTGTGTCGAGGCTCGATCGTTCGAGATGAAAAGGACCATTGGTAGGTGGAGTCATGGGAGAGGGTTGTACCAAGGAAGGAGGTAAATCGTCAACCTTCTCCTTAGAGGGAGAATAATCTTTGGCTCGAGTAGTGAGTGCAACATTGTTTTGCTTAGAATCACTAGTACACATCAAAACATATGATGCAGTAGAAGAAGATGGTTGGTTGTGAATGACCAACTGAGCCTGTTGTTGAGATGGGAAGGGTTGGGACAACACCACCGGTGCAGGTGGTTTCGGAGCTCTCTGAAGGAACTTAGTGACCTTGGCACATCGTGGACAATCCTTCATGTAGTGATCATCACCACAGATAAGGCAAGGGTATCATGGTTTGCGCTTATCCCGATCATCAACAGGGGTGGTTTTGGTTTTCTCTGCTTGAGTATTATTTTTTCCTCCTTATTCTTGCCTCTCCCCTTTTTAGATTTGTTTTTACCGGATGGGGTAGATTGAACTGCATTTACCTCAGAAGTCTTACCAGTGGGAGTGGCAGGAGACGGAGCATTTTTAACATTAGAAGAAGCAAATTTAGGGTTTGTGCTTAAAACAAAATGTGATTGGGCTTGGGCGGTACCAATCACACCGTCAGCTGCATGCGAGGCAACTGGAGTAGTTGAAGTGCTGGAAGTATTAGGAGAAGGTAATTCAGGTAGTAAATCATAAAGTGTTCCCATTTTTGAATAAATGAGGTCAATATATTGAGCACGACTTATAGCCCGCTCTTCCGTGACGACGCCACTCATGGCAACGTCCTTACCGATTTCATTCACAAATGATTTTGTAAACCATTCTACCAGTAATTGATCGGGGAGCTCAAGTTTAATGAGACGTCGTCTCCTTCACCACTCATGGATGTGATCAGATATATGAGTGCCTTTAGTTTGTTTGAAGGAAGTCAAAATTTCAGTTCCCATGTCATAACGGATCAGTAAATGGTAATGCATAAGGAAAGCCATATATAGGGTATTGAAATCAGAGAAGAAACCTCATGGCAATTCAATATACCACTTCGCAACAGAACCGGTAAGGGTTTGTTGAAAAATACGTAAATGAATATATTCGTCCATCAATGAGTTGGATGAACACCATAGGTGAAAATTCATAACGTGATTTTTTGGGTCCTCTCCCACTTTGTCGTCGAATTTGGGAATGTCCGATGGAAGCTTGGATGGGATAATAGGCCATTGGGGAGAGTGACGAATAGGATCATTTAAAATCCTTGACAAATCCAGAAGATCCAAAGTGGCGAGAAAGGGTAACTTGCAATTCACCTGTAGGTACTGGTGGCTTTGGGGAGGAAGCCCTGTCGGCAAACCAGTAGGACCATAAGCAGTCTGCATATAATGTGAAGATCTAGGGATATTCGGTGGCAGTTGTACAGGATAGTAGCTCATCGGATTATACCCTAGAACAGGGGCTTGAGTTTGAGCATGCACCCCCCAAATGGGATTGAACGAACCTGGATATGGTTGGCCCATGCTAGGGGGTGTTACGGACTCAGCTGGAAACTTCTACCCCCTAGTCGATTGAGAAGGATTTTGTATCAACTGATTCCAATACTAGGCCAAGGATGGAGGTATGTTTTTCCCATAAGGTGGGGTCGGTCCTCCCATCGAAGGTGGTGTTCCAATTGGAAGTTTCCAACTGAGAGGATGTTGAGTTATACTACCTTGATGAGATTTTCCACTAATCGGAAGCTCATAAGTTGGAGTGAATGACATAGTAGTGCCACTAGGATTAGGATTGCCAGTGGAAGATGAAGAAGGTCCTCCAAAAGGAAATTGAGGGAGTGTTGGGACAAAAATGGGAAGAAAGTGCCTAGAAGAAGAAGGACCGCTAGGAGATCCGGATGGAGTTTGCGTAGTAGTAGGAATGGAAGCATTCAACGCACGGTATCCAGGTGGGAGTGTTGGATTGATGTTGGGCCTTCGCGATGTGTTGATGGGAGCAAGACTAACCACAGTAAACCCGGTTAGAACACTCGTAGTAGTTGCAAGATGGGCCATTTTGATAGGTACGGTAAAGTGATAAGTGGTAGTCACCAGTGTTGTCTTTGTATCAGAGATTTCAGAAATCATAGGGGGGTTGATCTCAGAAATTACAAGTGAACTTGGACCAAAAAGGTCTTGTTGAAAAACACCTGTAGACCAAAAAGGATCTTGGCCTTCTATACTGGGAAAGGGTCCATTCAGAGATCCGTAATACACAACAATTAAGTCTCCGGAAGAGTCTACTTGCATAAAACGTCTCTCAGAATCGGGGTGAATTCGAAATTCCTCTTGAGTATTTGTAATTCGAAAACGTTCTAGAGAGTCAGTTCGTTCCACTTGTGGTGTGGTGACGACTGTGGCAATGAATAAGAAGGATAGAATGACTCAGGTCTAGAAGGAACAAACCTCCAACCAAAAAGCCTTTCTTCCCTACATTCGCGGTGTCACAGACAAGATTGCTAAGATATTAAAAAGAAAAGAAATTGTAACCTCCTTCAAACCCCTAATCACTATCAGACAAAGAATGAAATCCATAAAGGACCCCATAGACCAACATCAAGGAAAAGGCATATACAAGGTCTCTTTCTCATGTGGCAAGTGTTACATTGGGGAAACCGGACGATCATTTCAGGTAAGGATCAAGGAGCACGAAGAAGACATTAGAAATGAACGCACTCGCACTTCAGCCTTAGCAGAACACTCATTTAAAACAAAACATCATGTCTGCCTTGAGGATACTAATATTTTAGCAAAAGAGGACCATTACTACAAGAGACGCCTAAGAGAAGCCCTAGAAATAATCAAACACCCTAACAATATGAACAGAGATGGCGGCCTGGAATTAAGCAGCTTTTGGCACCCATTAATCAACCAACTTAGAGACCCTCTCAGATCAAATTAGGTTTGACACCTTCCTCCTCCTCTTCCTTACTTGTTTATGTTCTACCTTTGAAGTAGGTAACTAGGTGTAAAAGTCCAACTAACCCTATACTACCTACCACATTATTCTTATTAAAAAACATAGTACTATATTTATCACTAATTAAAACCATATACATACCCTAATCCTTTGACACTTTATACATTAATTCCTAAACACTTAAAAACTTGAATCATAAATCAACCCCTAGAATATCTAATAGAATTATACATATAGTTAGAAATATTAACAATTAATATAATAAGATAAAATTCAATCCTAAGCTGACCCTAGATTTATTTTTATTTACCAAATTAAATTTTTTTTTAAAAAAACCATTAGAAACCCTAGACCTATAGACATTCTCAGACATATCAACATTCAGAAATCACTTATGTTATATTAATTATTATTACCAAATATCTTTAGATTATTAGGTTATAAATAAAAACACTACAAAACCCTAGAACTTTATACCTATTTAGAGATAATCACTTATGATATATCACTAATCATGATTGACTACCATTTCTAAAAACTTTTTAAACAAAACTTTAGAAACCCTAGACCTATATACATTGTCAGACATATCAAACATTTAGAAATCACTTATGTTATATTAATTATTACTAATTATCATTAGACTATTAGGTTATAAACAAAAACACTACAATACAAAACCCTAGAACTTTATACCTATTTAGAGATATCAACATCTATAAAATCACTCACGATATATTAATAATTATCACTAATCATCTTAATTTATTAATTCTTTAAACTCTATTAAAAATCAAAATGTTAAACATAATACTATTAAGTAATATTATATAATTAAACTCCTTCTAACCCTAAAAACATTAAATTATTTATAACTATTAAAAAAAATTAATTATTTATATTATTCACTATTCAAAGTTACATTTAAAAATCATTAATAATTAATTTGTTTTTAATTAGCTCCGAATTAGGGTTACATTTAGCTAACCTGGTTATCTTACTTACTATCCTGCATATACACTATTAATGACGAAGATCAGCGAGCTCTCTAATTGACGATTAGTCCTGATGATGAATCCCAATCCGGATTCGAAACGTCGATGACAAAATGACACCAACTGTGGATTCTCCGGAAAATGAATTTGAAATCCCTAGTTTAATTAATGCTTAATGTAGATATAATGTGTGACTACAACTAAAGAAATGTATATGCAGCTATATTTATGAATTTAATTAATAAAATGTGATGTCAGCTGCTAAGGGGACATGGATAGACATAGGGGATGAATTAATCCACAAGAGAGGGTAGAGTCTAGGATAATATCTAAGAGGGGTCCAAGGGGAATTCCCATGTCTATTAATTTCACCCACATTACTAAATTTTATTATGACTATGTATTAAACTCTATTTTTTGATGGAGTGTTCCCAAATCCAATCATCGAATGCATGTAAGAGGGTGGGTGTGATAATTCACATCCCATATTTATTGGGAGCATGGGGGTTGAGTACAATCAACCTAGGTAAGTGTGTGAGTCAAGAAATCAATCCAAAGGAGAGTAAATTCATATGGGTAGTTACAACAATTTTAGATAAGAAGTGTTTTTGAATGAACAACAAGCATAGAGGAAGAAAGAGATCTTGCAATTGGAGCATCCATGGAGGGAAACTTTTATAGCATGATGGAGTGTTTTTTGAGAATATTTGGAGCTGAAGACTGAAGAACTAGGTTTTCAAGCCTGAAGAGTGAACTCATGTGTCAGTTGCACTGTAACATCAAGCGTTTGTTGTTGTTTGTTGTTAGTTTTCCTAGAAATGAGTTCCCTTGAGTTCCTAGCTAAGAGATTCCTAGTTACATGTTCCAGAGAGAACATGATAAATGAATGGGATTCCCGAGGGATGAAGATTAGTGAAGGGGTAAATTCCTTGGTTTGGGCAGGTTGAGAGGAAGAGATCTAGTGGCAAATTGGGATAGTTGTAGGAGATTATCAGTTGGTTGTGGGATTTCTGAGTTGTGAGTGGACAATGAGAAACCGCCCTCTTTTTTGGATTACTAGCATCAGCTCTAGGGTGCATTTCTATTTAGATATGTAACAACAGGTCTATAGTTGTGTGGAACGTCCATCCCAAGCAGTTGGTTGCACAACTATTGTTAAAAGATAAGTGTTTTATCTATTTTTTGTCTTGTATTTATGAGTTAAATTGTTGTGCATGAAATTTGTGCATTAGACTGATTTATATGTTGTTGTAATTGTAGTTGATAAGATAAAGGAACTTAATTAGAAGTAAAAAAAATTATGAATATTCCACACCATAACATTCCTCGATTAGGTTGGGGAACATTACATTATGGTATCAAAGCTTCTAGTTCTAACACTAGGCTTGTATAGGTGAAGGATGAGTGCAAATTAGGAAAATTCCTTGTTTCAGACTTCCATCTAAGTAAATTTGGGGAAAACAAAGAATTTGGAGTGAAATCCCCAAATTCATGGGTAAATTTCGAGTTTGAATTGCTCAGGGTAGTCGAAGAGATGATATAAGGCATGGATCTGGATGTTGCAGAACTAAATTCAAATCGAAAGGTAAAAAAAAATGAGTTTTAATAGCCATTGTAGCGCTGGCTAGAGTTCAAAGAATCGACGACCGAGATCATGTTTGATCTCAAGAATAACAGCCCTAATTTGTTTTGATAAATTTAAAAATTTGTAAGGTTTTGATGTTTGGTAAGGTTGAGAAAATCAACAGTCGAGATTCATTTCAACAATTGAGAAAATGAAATGGATCAATGGTCTATATTCATTTTTGGTCATTTGGAAGTTGGAGTAGAATCAATGGTCAAGATCATATTGGTTGGGATATCGATGACTCAAATTCACTTGGGTTTTTGGTCAAATTTTCTAAGTGTCAAAATTCACCAACATAATTTTTTGATGGTTGATGGTCGGATCGGTGATTTTGATAAAGAATTGGTTTGGCCAAAATAAGTCTTTGATCGTCGATCACTAATAGTCGAGGATTGACAAATTTTGGGTGAAAGTTCCACGCACCCAAAGGAAATCGATCGATCATCGATGGCCAATGATTGGTGATCAACATATTTTGGGAGAAATTTCCACATGCCTAAAGGAAATATTCAATCACTGATGGTCGAAGGTGGGGGGTTGACAAAATCAATGTGATGTTCAATTTATTCCAAGAGGAATTGCCGATGGCCGATGAAGGAAAGAGAAGGGTGGTGTGCCATGCCACATCATCCTATTTTATGTCTCATGATGATGTTTCATGTCATATCATCATCTACATTTCATGCAACATCAGAAAAGAGATGTCCCATTGTCGATGGTCGAGGTTCAATGAGAATCACGAGCAATCTTGGTTTTCCAAGAGAATTTTCCAATGGTCGATGGTCGACGATCGGTCATCAAGGATATTCACGAGTAGTTCTGGTTCAAAAAGAGAGTTGGATGATGGTTGATTAGGTGTCGGGGAGATTTTTGGACAAGTTTGGTTTGGAAGTGAGAATCGTCAATCGACCAATTGTCGATGTAGTGTTGGAAATCAATGGTTGAGATTATTTTAAGTTGTTGATCGAAAGTGGAAATTGCTCCACTGGTATGGGGAAGGTTTAGTGGATAAAAAAATCATATTTCACCTGATTACATATCAATGATGCATATTTAAAGGTATGTTCCAATAGTAAAACAATTAATTTTATATGAAAATTTTGGAAGTTTTCATATTTTTGAAGGTCATTAACTTGTGGGGCAATTTTGAGGCTCTAAATGATGTTTTAACCAATAAAAACCCATGAAAATAGGGTATATAGAGGCACATGATTTATATATCTCAAATAAAATGGAGAGAGATATCCAATGAGATATTATGGATGCAAAATAGAGCTCATATCAGAAAGTTAAAGCCAAAACAGTAAGAGTAACATTTTGGC